>JAGJTL010000059.1:4384557-4411105 GCA_022063505.1 Calosoma granatense
CATACATTGCCATGTAAAAAAATTTCATACCGCTATTTTTAAGATTAAATGTAAACTCTATTCATGCCATCGGGCCTTAATGTAATGTTGTTTCATTTAAGTTTACAAATAATAAATACACCGTCGTACAACTAGTTTTATCATTAAATTGAATCTCTATTTCCTTGCCAAAATCATGCAGCGGCATAATGTAAAACCTTTAGAAATGTACCCACACCTGACTGCTTCAACAGCTAAATACTTGGGGTAGGATCAACCAGTGAGCTGAACTGATATACCTTCTCATAACTCATACATCACCAACGTGAGTAGCGCACATGTTTAGCGGCGAGAGACAGAGATAACGAGACGTAGTGCAGATAAACGATGCTGATTCTGGACGAGGGCCAGATATCGAATAGACCCCCCCCCGCGCAAGGCACAGACCATGTGTGTATGTATGTGTAAATAAACCTCATAAATTATGTTATATGATCCCCCCTCTCTCGTATGTTGGTTGCAAATGTGAAATGTCTTCTATGTAGTATACGGCGTTCCGAAACACGTCTACACATTCCCTGCCCTCCCCGCCACCCACAGCTGTCGTCGGCAGTAACAAAAGGGGGAGTCACATGTCACGAACAGAAATCCGGCAATTTCTTTACAAACTCGGCCATAAAATCGCAAATTTTACGTGAACTAGGTGGCGAACCATAGGACGACCACCTATCCCCTCGTCCTTCCGACGGTATCAGCACAAAGCCATACAAGCGTGCGCGCGCGACCAAAGATACGAATCCTCGCACCCGGTTTCGACAAAAAGCACCTCGTAAATGACACCTATACCGGTTTTTACGACAGTAGCTCCTTCGCATACCGCCCGGCAGTCAACAAAAGTTCACCCGCACAACGTGACTCAATCTGACAATCTTTTTCAATCAACGGACGACACGTAACTCTAACATCTGTTTTGTTACTTTTCTTTCCATGTAGCAAAGGTAAGAAAGTCAATATCTGTAAATAGACGGAAGTTAGCTAACTAACAGATCAAGCAGAACTTGAAATTTTCAGTTTCTTTGACATTAATCTACATTTGACATACACAAGCGTATATATTTCTTTGTATAAGAAGCTAGTTACATCAAATAAAACACTTAAGCAGTACAACTCATCGACATATAAGTGTTTTTGTAATCGAGTAAAGTAAAAAATGTATCGCGCCGTCTATATTGACATTCTAGTCGCTCATATTTAACAATTTGGGTAATTGGTCGGTAAATTTGCGAGTGAAATTACCAAGAATAGAACAGCCGTCAAGGGAGTGTCAGTTGCAATTACCTATCGAAAATTTACGCTTGCTATTAATATGCGTTTGCATTTGATGTCATACGGTTACGCAAGCTCTGACACTTGTTCCGTTTAGTATGCTAGGGTTGTGTCAACTGGTTGATTAATTACATTTTCAATCAAAAGGCTATTACCAATAGATTTATGAAACACAAGTGTTTACTTTGTATTATAACACTGTACTGTAACAAAGGTATATTTATAAAATATAAATATAATCTACTGCACGCAACCAGCATTACAACAAAGACATGCGTGTGGAATAAATCACAAGTAAGAATAAAAAACTTACGAACTCAAATGAAAAGTGTACGGTAGAGTTGTCAAGTAGATTGACTATAACTTTACTGATAGGATACTTAGTAGAACATAAAAGTACACTTCAACAAATACTCTTCAGCGATATAAAGTGCACAGAACTATAGAGCTGTTTATGAAATGTGATGTTACGTTAACTTTTGACAGCCACTGTTCTCTGTGAATACGAGCTAGCAAAACAGGGACGCAAGGGTTGTCACGAGCATGACTAGCGACGTGGTGGGGCGGGTAGATAGTGTAGACACAGAGCGAGAGATGATCCCATATAAAATTATGATGGTATTCAAGTCACGACATGGCCGTAGCTGTTATGAATCCAGCGTGAGTGTGCAGTTCATCTTGGCGATGTGCGCCACTGATAAATAATTAATTACTAAAGTTGGACGTCGTTTTGTCCACACACAAAAACCACCATAATGGTAAAACTTCTCTCACAAAGTATGAAAATTATCATCTATACTCCGTTCACCACACACACAATCCGTATATACTCGTATGTGTATGTGCTCAACCAGAGACGGATTATTAACAAGTTTCACGTGACAAGCGCAGATATATGTCAGATTACAGGAGTACGGCATAGCAAGTAATAAAAACGATACAAAACATCTACAGCCACCCTTGACCTAAGTTCTGCGATAAAGTTAATAGTTAAACGAGTTACAAACAAGAGTTCAAGTAAGACTGACAGTTCTATTTTAAACAAAAGATTTTACACGCATACAACAAGAACACAATATAAACCTATTCGATTTCAACTTGTGTTGTGTGTGACTGTTATATTAATAAAATATAATGGGCCATGAAATTCTCAAGTACAGTTCTGTATTCAACCCTTGACGTTACACAAATATGGGAGTTAATAAATCCAAACTTTCAGTGCTCACAGTCTCATTAAATATTTAATCAAGTGGAGCTATTTAAAATATGTCCCTGTGTAGTTTGATGTAAACCCGTACGAGGGAGTTACACTGAAAGCGTACATTATTTTGAAGTTTGCGAGTAGGATTTATGTGAGGTTTGTTTTTGCTCCCTTCAAACCGTTATACAACGATAGGTTCGTAATTAATTTTACATAGTCTTAATTAACATCGTTTGCTGGTGTCATATATACACGGTGAGATATTAGTACTTCGATATTAAATTCTCCACATTGTTCAGATTTAATAAGATTCATCTTCAAGGAACTTTTAGCTACGTGCGCCGTTATTCCCTAAAGCTATTATGAAATCTTCAGGTCATATAAATAAAAAGCATTTCTAAATTTCACAACTAATGAATTATGTAAATAAAAAATCACACATACAATTATTTATTTACTACTAAATAAATTAGTTCAATAAAACTAGCGAATTTGCGGTGGACCAACAATAAAATAAAATACAACCCTGGCCTAGATTCACATAGCCCTACTTCCAAATACAATCATTGATTATTTATTATGTATATGTACAATTCATTGTACAAAATTTCAAAACACATGAATATATAACCATTTTTAATTAAAATTCTTGACAAACGTCCGAGTGTCGTCAAAAGCGATTATATATTATATATAAGGTCAATACACCTAACTGATATGACAAAAACATGTATTAAAATATCACCAAGGTCCTAAAACAAATAAATCCCCAAATAACTGTTTGTGCAGTCTTGCGTATTATATGACAAAAAAATCAGGACAAACAAATTAATAACTGTTCTTTAAATAACTGTCGCCTATTTGTTTATTTTCGAATATAAACATAACCTTACAACTCGCTTGAAAAATAATATGAACATTCGATCTTATAATAATTAACAGCCTCCATAGTTAATGCACATATCAAGCACATTAATAAACTAGTCTACACGCGTATAGAATATTATCTGTAGTCATTATCTAGGATAAATTAAAGACTTATGCCGTGCAAAACATATGCCAAACTGTCAAATTAGTGCACGCCCATTTCAACTAACCCTAAAATTTCAATCAATCGATGCAAATTTTAATTAACATACTTAGAAAACTAAAGCAATATAATAAACTACTATAAATTACCTGTTTTATTAGAGGAAGAAGGGTTTGCTCTATGCTACGGGTTTTAATTTCTAAAGAATCAAAATTACTCGTACCTACAGATGCCATTTTCTACACTACTGCCATCTTTCCGTTTCGAGCGGTAAGGCAAAGAACTATATAAAAATTAGCAAAAAATATTTGTTAAAACAACCACAAATTTGCCGTAAAAGCATAATAAACAAAACATTAACTTTTATCTTCAGTAATTTAACACATTTAAACATAGATATGTGATAAATTATAACGTAATAAACAAGTTTACTTTTGCTCATATTCACATTTAATAATTTGCATATTACAAAAAAAATCAATACAAAAACAATTTTCTCTTTCCTAGCATAGATTTATTACTAAAGTTCATATATCCCACTTGTGGCATATAACATCTTCGTAATACCTCACGTATTTCGTTTACACTAATAGGTGTTTGTCCAATTGGTGCTTGTGCCGCACTACCTAAATCTTTTCTATGAAATAGATTAGTTTGTGGTATGTGCGGCACATTGAACATTACAGAATTATAAAAGCTACCCGTCAACATATGCAGAGGATCACCAGTTATACGTTTCATGTTCTGAAAATCAAATATTTATGTACAGATTTATTTTACAAAGATTTAATTATTGTTTCCCTAACCTGCCGCAGTATTAACGCCATATCAGTTATATGTCCTACTATGCCATAAGCTAATAATTCTAGAATTTCAATCGTTCCTTGTGTCAAATTCAATTCATGTTGTGGATCCACCCAAAGTCGAAATTTATTTGGTTGTGCAAACTGTTTACTGAAAAATGATGCTTGTCTCGCCTTTGCATATTCTTTATACTTATCTTCGTCCAATGCTGAAGATATTCGTTCAGCTCGTACGGCTCTATCATGTTTTAGAGTATCAAATTCATCTGTATCCAACAGTTCACCAGTTTCATCAATACTTTCAATGAATGCTCTCAAAGTTTTCCATTTTTTGTTAGCAACTGCATCTGTGTCACCGTTATTGCTATTGATACTTGCTACATCGACATATTTATAATCCAAATATTTAACAAACCGTTGCATTTTATGCCTGTCATGTCTCAATAAAAATATTATATCCTCCGGATGAATAGTTTTTGTATTTCGACGATCAGCGTTTTTAGCGGCTTCATGCACAATTTCTCGCAACTGTTTTAATACTACACTTTCAACTAGTTGTACAGTTTCCGAATTTGGTTTCTGACTATCTCCAAAACCAAACATCATTAACGATATTTTGTCACAATAAGAAATACGTGTTATATTGTCCATTTTTCAAACAAAAACTGCAAAGTGAAAATAGACGAGCCTAGTGTTTACTGTCAACAAAAATTGACAGCTAGTTTAGCCAACCTAAATTTATAACGTTCATCTAAATACTGTACAAGTACTGTATATTAATCAATATTTTTAGACTAATATTTATATAAACTCAATAACCCATATTAGTAAATATAGTAGTTATCTATAAGATTAATATTTTATAAGAATCGAATGTATTGAATATATTTTCTCTAATATGGTACACCTGTAAAGCCAGCCCTCTAAGAAAAAATCATTGAATTAAAAGAACAGTAAATTGACAGCGGGAAAGTGTAGGTTAATCATCAACAAAGTAAAAATGATCGTTTTAAGTGACTTTAAAGAACCAGATTCTGCCATTAGGCATCAACAAAATAATACTAAAGCTGTGATGGATCAAAGGGAATTGGGGGTGGGCACATTGTATATAACAGAAAGGTTAGACGTAGTTTACTGTTTGTGCCAGTTACGTATTAACATGATGTTTTTCCAGTATGCTTTCTTGGCAAGGACCACAGGGTTTTTCTATTGAATATCCACATATCTCTTTGCATGCTTTATCAAAAGATACAAACTTGTACCCGACTGAATGTTTATACCTTATGATTGATAAGCATGTGAAGCTACCAGGTATTTATGCATACATAATTTATACAAATGTCTGTAGATATATTTAAGACACAAACACTTATGTTATGTGTGTAGACGATGTTGAACCGAATGAAGAACATGATGATGATGACGAGGACTCTGATAACGAATCTGACAACGATGTTTCCGAACTGATATTTGTACCAGAGGATAAGAGTGCACTTCAACCGATGTACGATGCAATTAAGCATTGTCAGGAATTGCACCCTGATCCCGTAGATGCTAGCACCGACGAGGACGAAGCATTCGAAGACATGATGGAGGATGCATATGATGATATGGAAGCCGCTGGTGACGGCAACGAAAATGTGCCGAACATGCAGAATCTACGGATTGGCGAACAGCAGCAAAACGGTTTCGGCCAATGGGACCACAAGCAAGACATGGATGAGGACCAATTTGAAGACGCAGACTAAAAATTTACTTATATATGTGTTTTGTGTATTCCATTATTCTTTTTTAAATAAATACTTGTTTAAATTACTTACATTCCTTGTAAATATATATTATGCAAAAAGATGATCGGACGGATCAAAAGTAACTTATTTAAATATGCATGTTGAATCGTTTATGTATTTACGGAATGACTTTGTTAACCCTTGGTATTTACGGTATATATATAAAGGGATAAATAAAAGTACTTCCTTACCTGCATAAAAGTTTCTTTGTCAAGGCCACTACACTACACACTATGTACCACGCGCAACACAACAGCACAGTAGAAAATTTGACAACGAACTGTTTTAAACAATGACATAGTTGTGCAACACGTTCATAGATATTACGACACATGGCTTACTTTGACAGTGTTTTATTTCTGTAACAATAATCACTCATGATCATAATAATTATGTTTGTATATTACATAATATCTTGCATTCATTTAACCAGCAGTATAAAAATCAATTGGTAAATATGTCCTGTAATTCTTCCATAATTATTTTACACATTATTTTGTATAACCGAATAAAACCACACGAAAATAAATCAAATCGTTCAACGAACTCTTTTAGGGCCAAATATTAAATCTGCATCTGGTGCTCCTTTTGGATGTTGGTATTTCTTTCTCTCTCGATTTAAGTTTTGCGTAGTGGGTCGTTGTTGTTGCTGCAACATTTCCTGATAATCTTCTTCTTCTAGTCTCTCTGTTATATTCAGTGTAAGTCTTTTAACACGCTGTTTTTCCTCGCGTTGTGCCATTTCTTGGTCTCTCAAATTTTGAGCAAGTTCAGAATCAACATTGGCCTTGAAACTGCGATAAACCTGTTTGTTGCCTTTTCGTATCATGAGTGTAAAGTCCATTGTATTCATTTCGTTTATTTCCGATTCCTAACATAAGATAACTCAATAGTAAAACGGTAATGTTAAATAATAAACATTCGCATTTACCTGTAATTGTTCATATGTCTTCTTGCCTGATCTGACAGACATCGGTACAGATATGTCCACTTGTGTAGGTTTGACACTTTCGCGCATGCGATCTTGAATATTATCCGATACCATACGATCCAAGGCGTTTATAAATTCATCATCTTCAGTACAGGACACATGACGTGGTGCACTGGGTAATGCATGAGCCAGATTATCAGCTTCGTCCGTTGGAAGCATTTCAGCTGAATTTTCTTCTGTATCTGATAAATCTTGAACTAGTATAAATAAATGAACAGTGTATTAAATCAGGATATATTTTACACATATTTATTAAGAGTAAACTAACCTTCTTCGTCAGTTTCATGCATACTTATATCCGGAGCTTCGTCTTCCGTTGTTGTGTCATCAGTAAGTCCGTGCGCCGCTTCAGAAATTTCCTCATCAACTTCTGTATCTGTTTCAGCAATACTGTCCAATCCACCGACAGTTCGATTATTATCAGATGATTCACCAGTAAGGCTTGAACCTGAAATAATCAATGGAAATTAAAAATCCTGTCGCACTTTAAAATAAAACTCTCAACCTTTGTGACGGGAGAAGAAATGTAAATAATTAATGGTATTTTTCCTTACCAATGCCTAACGATTTCCTCACATTCTGTACTTCTTCCTGTGTTTGCTCATAGCTTTCGAACAGCACTAACTTTGGTCTGAGAGCAGTCAATGTATCACGTAGCAGGTAATCTATGCTAACAGGAAAGTTCCCTTGCCAAACTGGATCAGATCGTTTGAACCAATAGTATGCTTGTAGAAAGACAAGATAGTAATCTAGTCGTCTTTTACTGCTACCGCTGCTGAAATAAGTGCCACTTGTCTCCAACAGGACGCACGCTAACCTGATCCTGAAAGTGTTATCTGGTGGATCCAATGGAGATGGTACTTCGTGATTCATTGTGACACCGAACGTTATTAGCGAATATAAGACCTGTCATTATAGTTGTAAATAAATATCACTCTGAAAATAGTAACACATTGTAATCATACCTTAAATATATCCGCTGATTCAACCATTCTATAATTGTACAATTCTCCAAGGAATTTCACTTGAGCAACTCGACGTTGATAAAATTTTGGTAAGTTCACCTCCATTCCTAATCTTATATCTTCTAAGACACCGTCAACGACACGAGCGCCAACTTCTTCTTGGTAAGCAACTAACCCGGCCAGTAAGTTTGCCATACACCTATCGTACAGACATTATGACATTAGTGAATGTGGTTAATGTATTACAACATGCCATACCTGATATTGAAGTATTTCACATTATGGGCATTTGTTAAACACTTGATGGCATAAGCAGACACTTCTTCGTCATTCCAGTCCAGTTTTCGCATTAACCGTAATATTTTGTCAGTGTTGTTTTTCTGTAAGTCTTGGTACAATGATTTCCTGATAAACTGATGTAAAACGGGTCGTTCTTTCCGCGGTATAGCAATGGTCTCCGGTGGATTAACATGATAGTATGCGTTTTCAATTTGCGTGACATATCTTGAATCTAAAGCCATCACAGCTTTCTTCCGCATCATTTGCTCTAAATATATTTTGGTGCGCGGATATGTATCCGCATTACAAAACAAGTATCGCCCACAAACTTCCAGTAAATTGCATGCCATTTCAATGTGATGATGTGAAAAATCATGCAAAAGCACTTTCAAGCAAAACAACGCTTCGTTTTTCGCATAAAGATTGAATTTTACAAGCTCGCCAATGTAGCGTACCACTTTAATTTTAGATTCGATATTAATCTGATCTTTTTTCCGCACGTGATACTTGAAATCTTGCCGTAGCATTTGACACAGTTCGTTACCGATCTCTGGCAGGGCAGGATATAAGATAGCTACGAATCTAGCGTAGAATGGTAACAAGTCTAGTCTTGTTCGGTTCACACCAAATAAACTGCGAACCAATTTCTTCCTGTTATGTTTGTTATTCAGCGTTACTAAGAAATCAATAGCGGCATTGTCGATCATTTCTCTATTGATACAGTTAGATAAGTTGTTCAAAAAAGCGTCTAATACAATCTTATTGCTAATAGTTGTTGACGTAGGGTCTTCTGCTTCATCTTCAACTTGTACTTCTTCGGTTTTACCTTCAATAAATTCGGGGCAAATATAGTAACACTTGGCAATTGTCTCTACAAAAAACAATAAATATTATAATGTTTATTCACTCACCATCATCCTCAAGTTCTTCTTGAGGAATCTCGCTGTCCAAGGTTTCTTCTGTAACGGTTTCTTCAACAACGGGTTCAACTCTTTGTGCAGGCTGATAACTAGCCGGTAGGAACACTTGTAAGTCTGGTAATTCACAATAAAATTTACGAGTATCAATGTCACACCACACAGACTCTGCAGCAAATTGTGTCTGATCCTCACTATCCGTTTGTCCAACACTTACTACCACACTCTATAACGTAAGTTTCATATTCAATGACCTCACGTAATACATGTACATGTCATATATTCAATGATTTACCTCGTCTTCTTTAGCCACTGGTTCTACTACTAATTCAGGCATATGTTCATCTAAAACTTCAGCAAAATTTTGTGTAGTAACATACAGTTTATCATAACTCACACGCATTGAATCTAGTTTATCTTTCCTTTCCTGATTTAATTCTCCTTTGGTTTGGAGTATTCGTCGATTTTGCCTCTCAAATTCTTGTATTTCGTTGTGATCTTTGAGTAAATGTCTACATAAGGAGTTGTAGTACTCTCTGAGGAGACTACGGACATTTTGTTGTTTTTCTGGCGGTAAAAAGGAACTTCGAGGTATTTCTAAAGAATATTTTTCAGCAAGCTCACGATATTTTCGTGGGACCAAACCTAGCATTAAAATCAAATCTAAAAATTGCCATGAATTATAATTTATTATATCCTACCTGCATAATCTTCACCACAATGACGACAAAAACTAAGAATAATAGAAATATTATAATGATCTTCTTTGTCCATATTAATCAATGTAGTCAATACACTACCAAGAAGCGTAAACGCAGTTTTATTGAATAATCCTGCATGAACCAGTTCAGCATAAAACCGCAGATCCACACGCAGTTTACTAGGATTTACAATTTTGTCTCCAACTTTAATGGCAAGAACTTTCTGCCAATTCTCAAAAAGATGGTGCGAAAAGTCTGCATATGTCTGATGTAATAAGCAACATATTTTTAATGCTAGTCCTACATCCGTCATTTTCAACTTCGCATCTACCAAGGCAGCAGCAACTTCTGATATGTACTTTGTTAAATTAAGGCCAACCATATCTTTAATCAATGAGTCAACTTGAGATGCACTGAAATTTTTAATTTTCTTTACGAATGTAGTGTTCTTTTTAAGACTAGAATCAAGTTTTGAGAAGGATGCTTCACTTGGCCTAGTACTTGCAGCATTTTGATTCTTATTTCTCGTTTCAGCTTTGTCTGATAATCTTTGTTCCACTTCTTTAATGTATGACAATATACATGATTTTTCTTCATTTTCGTCAACTTGCTGTTCAGGTTGACCACTTTGTGTATTTGAGTTTTCCTCTAAATTTTCTTCCGTGACTGTCATTGCTTTTGCAAAACATTAAATAATATTTACTTGTGTTTATATTCATTCGTTTGACATTCCAACTCGATGGAAATACACATAACCTCAACTTTGATCAAATTCCTAGTGGACATTTTCACAATCTTTAAAGCGCCAACTTTACATTTTTTATAGTATAAAAATATTTTTTTATGTTTAAATTAATATTGTCTATATTAATTTGAAATTAGTAGGAAGAAAATAATTTTATACACTTACACAATTTACTACATGAATATTGAGTAAAAACATTCAAAAAACATCTATACACAATAATACGGAAGCCAAATAGGATAAGGTATTATGTAACAAATGAAAATATTACTTTGCATGTAGTTTTATTTCATATTACAGATAATTCCAGAATATTATGCAATAGATAAACATTTTCCTTAATTCATATAATCCAGATATATAAAATATATCTCTATATCCCATTTACTTTCTTGTCTTTTCCATTTTTCAAAAATATTAAGTACATAGGATATAGTGTAGTAGTATATATGCTGTGCAAGTAACAAAGCTATTAATTAAATATATTTCATTATTTAAACAATGTTCACCGATCAAAATATAAAAACAAGCTTAGCTTCATTTCAAATAATATATTATTACAATCTCACGCACCAAATCTTAAATAATAAATAAATTAAAATCAGTGTGAAAATATCAAAGTCTGATGTCGTTGTTGCACAAAACTATGCTGTACTTAAACTACCAAATAAAATACATAAACGGTATTTATCTAGTTCGTGAGACTTATAATTAAAATAACAATCAGATCAAATCTTTCCCGTCCTGATGCTAACTACCAAAATCAGTAACTATCCCATATTGTTACAGAAACCACGCAGAAAATTATCCTACAGATTTTTAAACTATTTATACTTAATTTATGATAGGTATTAACGTGTATGTCATTATCTAAACATGTTTTCAACATCTTTATTATTAACACAGATATAGTAATCTCTCTCTCTCTCTCTCTCTGAGTGAAATAATTTAAGTAAACACATAATCGTTGTCTACGTGTATATCCCAGGGCAATTGAAACATGTCCACCGGAAGTGGAGTGCAATGTGTTGACTTGTAGTCCTTCATGTAATTGTAAGCCTACACAAAATACATAACATGACAATAAAATATCTAAAACATACCACTGAAATTGAAAATTCACAGAACCTAGTGATCAAGAGACACTTAAATCTTGTAATAATACTTACCAAAAATAAAGCGAGTCCATTTTTCAATGAAGTATCCATATCTTCACCAATAAGCATGGGATATGACTTGGAATTTTCAGACATATATGATTCTAACATGGACATATAGAAGGTCTTGTCTACACCATGTTTGGCTAAATAAGCTGGACAAAATACACGAAAATAATATCAAATATGTATATAAATAATTATTTAGAATATACCTTCATTGGATACATTCGCTGATAGGTAATCGTTCAACACTTGAATCTGTTCGTCGCCAAAGATATTAGGGTATCTGTATCTTAGCATTCTGATCAGTAAATGATTGCCACGGTTGGTTGAAATATTGTTTTCTCTAAAAAATACATGGTTCGTTTCATATCCATACAGTTTATAAGTAATATTAATCACTTACACTGTACATATAACTTCATCATCGGTACGTCTAATCAACAATACTGGACCAGAATAGCGACACAGTTGTTCATAATTAATTAAATTAATATAATCTCTGATAGCTAACTTGACAATGCCCTCCCACCAACGTGGCATGTGCTGAATGGCAAGCGGTAAAATATCATCGAAACTAGCGTCCAAAATCTATCAGAATTGATAAAAATCTTTTAAAAACCGGCAAAGAATTAAACATATATGTTTACATTCTTACCAGTCCTCTAACTTCAGGATAATTCATTGCTGCCCATGTAGATGTATAGCCGCCAATACTCCAGCCAAATAATATAATATTCTCCGGTTTAAACTTCAGTCGGTGAATAGCGAACTGCATAATAATATCGATAGCATTTTGTTCTTGTTCAGGATATGGTCGTCCCTGTATATATATAATTTATGTAAGGAAATTGTATACATATGTATGTACGTATACGTACAGTGCTGCCACCAAATCCCGGGTGATTCCATCCCAGCACTGAATAACCCGCATCCAAAGGTGTAGTCATGATACCAATCTCATAGAAACCTGCATTACCCTCACAACAAATAACTAGTATGTCACCATTCGAATTTGGTGACTTTTTCCCAGTTTCCTGTTTGCTATTATTCCTTCTATCGACGAACATGGTGTCGATATCATTGTTATCACGAGTTCTCAACTTGTAACGTAAACCGTCATAATCTTTGATCAGTTTGAATCGACCTTGTTGCAAACTGCTTGCTAATATTTGATAAAACGAATAGCAATAGAATTATAATCATTTACAAAGTATATACTAACTTACACAACATTGCTTGTAGTATGTACAGCGATCCTGGATATACCAGTCGTATACCGAATGTATGAACAGCGACATAGCTGATAATCTGACACGGCAAAGTGACGAACCAGGTCAAAACTGACCGGCGTGATGAACGAGTTATATTAACACGTTCTCGTGTTTGCAAGCTAGAATTAAAATACTTGTAAGTATTACGTGTCCATTCAATGGTTATATGCATGCTATAATAGGGCGGAATTTCCAAAACTATAAGAGTTACCATGTCGGTTTAATTAAACTAGTATCATTATGTAACATTTCAATCAATTATTTGTTATGCATTTTAATAGCAAATGAAATAATTTAATAATATAAGCTAATTGAATTATTCAAAGTACATATTTACACAATCACATAAACCGAATTATGTGACTTACCTTTCAACATCATACCATTGAAATTCAACAGGCCAAGCACTAAATTCAAAATCATACAATGTCAACTGGCGTTTAGTTTCAGCTGTCATATTCTTCTTGGCATCTCGTAGAACTTTGACAAATTCTTGATACGTAGGATTATTTGCACGACCATAACCGCGCATGTAAAGTGACACAACTAGTAAAACACCGATACTTGTCACAAACTTAGACATTGCAGTTAAGTTTTCAGCAACAAAGTAACCCCTCCGGTACATAAACGTAGCCAGGAAGGGCGAAGTGTATATTCCAAAGTTCCATATGAAACAGAGCTATAACAACAATGAAAAACATCAATAATGATGAGAATCCCCCGTATATCTAACAGGAGTGTAAGTTTGCTCCAGGGCATGAACATTCCAGATATTCATTCAGAAAAGAAATACATACCGAACTAATGAATTGATCACTCCATTTCTCAAACACCGAAGGGTCATACAATTGCTAAAATTAAACAAAACATATTCGTTTTAGTTTGTTTTTCGAATTTTTAAATGTAAACACTATACCTCCGCTTGGGATCCATAAACCTTATTTAACCTAGGTGAAAACATGCACTGCCAGACATATTTTAACATAACCATTATGCTGCTTATTATTGAACAATTCAAAATAAAATAATGTTTTAGACTTTACTAATTACTAATCGTCAAATTCAATATATTCATGATGAGTTGACCGAAAATGACACTTACACACTTCATGCGTCGGTAAACATTGCGATCTGTGTTATCAGTTATAGTTTGTTTTATAAACATAAATACATTCAGAAGAAAACTACTTTTTTCAGGAAAAATAAATTGGAAAATCAATTAAAACATACGTATAATAGTATTACGGTTAATTAGATCCGGACAATTGTGATTATGTTATCAAGATAGTTTGGATATTTCAATTAATTTAAAGCTACTAAAAAACGCAGTGAATATCATTTTCTTTCTCTGTCACACCTATACTCTGTAAATGGACGTCAAAATTTGACATTGACATTTCGCAGAAAAACTTGTAATAAAAACAAAAACGGGGATATCGGTGTTTAAAAATATATATTACTCATGAATCTCTTTTTTTGGAAGATTATCTGTGTAATAAATTAGTGTGTAAAATTGTACAGTATCGAAGAAAATTGTAAATTGTTGTCAATGTTTGTAAAGGTAGGTTAATCAATAATAACAGTAGGGTATAGTTTTTATTACAATTTTAACAGAATTTTGACACTGATATATTTAAATAATCTAAAAATGTGTATATCGTGGATTTATAACGAAAAAATTAATGTTGGTAGGTACCGTATACGCTATCCATTTTTGTAAAATTATTAATTGGTCCAAAAATAATATACTGTTAGTTTATAGCACCGCAACCTATTTTTGCGCTAATATTTTATTAGTTTTATTTTTGAACTAGTATCACGATTTGCTAGTACTGCAAGCGTTAGTATTTGCTAATAAAATCTGTTGTGCATTGCATACTAATTACTAATTCGCATTTAATATGTAGAAATTGTAATTTAATTTAGTGTGTCAATTATTTTCAAACGTACATATTATTTACACATACTTTCCAATGAGAATGTGATGTTAATTATGACGGTGTTTAAGATTCTACATCAAATGCATAACAAGGTGAGACATGACCCATGGCAGAGGGGGCCGTTTGGAATCAGGACGCTCAAGGGCAGCAGTGTATTAGTTTTTGGGCTCCACTTAAGAAACGCCTAAGTGAAAATTTACAAGAAGACTTACGCAGGTCGATACTTTCACTTTACATAAAAATCATTGCCGATTAACTTTAAAAATCCTACAGTTTTCATACAGTATTACTAACGTTGTTAATTCTGTACTTGTTCTAGAATTTATAACCAATCTCTTTATTGTGACTGGGTCATAACATTTGAAGGAAGAACTTTAAAATTAAACAGATGTATTCTCATTGCACGCGCATATAGATTCTATAACTTGTTGGTCACATTATTTCATGAAGGTTACAGCCCTACTAAGCTGCAGATTGACTGTATATGTAGATTTTTACAGTAAGTAATCACAATCACACTGTTATTCATTCCAATAAAATAATATTATAGACACATTTTCAACAATTTATGTTTTTGCTTTATAGAAAAGTTTATTACGAGAATAACATAGAACAAGAAGAGAACGCAGTCTTAAATGAACTAGAAACTTTACAATTACAAACGAATGTAGGAACACCAGAATCGGAAGGTTTCATTACAGCAGCTTCCTCGCCTTCTGATTGTAACAAACCTGAATTCTATGATGCATCAGATAGTTTAGAAACACCAGCGCTATCTGAAAATATTTATTTAGAGAAAGAACTAGAAGAACAAGATCATCTGTCGAGCTTATTTCATTCAATATCCATCAAAACTAAAAACACTAAACCCACTACAGAAAAACCTTCACATCATGTTAAGAATAACAACAACACTCCGCCGCGTCCGTTAAAGAAGAATACAGTTTTAAAACGACTGCATATTTCCGTACTGAGTGATATGGATTCTGGTTTAGAGACCGCAAGCAGTGAAACTTCTGGCATGGATCTGTCGGATCCGATGCAAAACTCATTTAACTTGGATGAATTATCAAGCAAAGAACAACGAATCATAAACGAACATGATTCATCTTCGTCCGAAACCACAGATGACTTTGAAGACTTGGGTAAAAATGCGCGCAATGATATCGCGGTTATGCAAACGAAGGAACAAAAACAGAAACAAAATGAAGAGATTGTCATAATGGAATCGTCATCGGTATCTTCTGAGACTGGATCTTGGGAGTCTGTGTTTCCGCGCGGTTCAACCTTTAACAAACAGTATAGTCCATGTGATAGTTCATCGGATGTGAATGTGTTGCTGGCTCGAGAAAAATCTACGGTGAACACATCTAACGGCCATGGAAATCATTACTTCATAGATGCTTCCAGTTTACGAGATGAAAGTGAAATGTGCTCTATTACTTCATCATTACCGTCAAGTACAAATGATACGTTTAAATTGTCATCCACTAATAAATTAACTAAACTTAAAGTAAGCGAATCCGTTGACAGTCAGAAATATGACGTAGCCGAATTTCACAAAGAACTAAAAGTTTTTGACAGCGTAACCGCTCAACCAAATATAACCAAAGCTGAAGTTAGTTACACTTGGATATCTAACGATGCGGCGTCAACAAGCAGTGCTGCCAATCCTGTAATCGTAAACAACACAACAGTCACATCGTCCCATTCATCGGACGATTTAAAACCAAACAATGAACTAATCAGTGATCTTGATAAGATAAAATTAGTCATTCAGGACACAGAATGCAAATTACAATCAGAAGACTCGTCATCACATGATGTAAACAATACAGAGCATGTATGCAAACACATTGAAGATAAATATTTATCAGATATCTGCAATAGTAATGTGGAAAACGTGTCGACAAGCGGTCAGTCAGCTTCTGCATTGTTACCGAATGACATCACCAGTGAAGTTACGGAAAAAGTTCAAACACATAATGCAGATGTAGTTAGTGAAGTGCGCGATGAAGTTAGGCGAGAAAGTGAAACCGGTTGTGCAGTGAATGAAGCAGTTAACAGTGAAGTTGTTAAATCGCCAAGTTTCGAAACTGATGACACGCAAAAACCGAACTTTATTCGTAGTAACACGTTTGAACTGGAACCAAATGATGACCACATTGCACTGTTACGACAGAGCAATGAGAGACGACAAGGTTCATTGCTGTTCCAGAACTCAATTCAACATTATTCCGGACATCGCTTGGATATAGACGTGGACATGCCTGTAACACCGCATAATTCAATCATACAAATAAGTGACACACTGATTCTCGATCAGTCGGGCGATCGACCATTGGATAGTTTGTTTTATGATAAAGTCTCACCGAAAATGACAGTCACGCAACCTGAAGCGTGTGAACCAGAACCGAAAGTTGCCGAAGCTGATGATATTGAAATTATTCCATTGACTTGTAAGAAGACAATTAAACGCGACGAATCTGTTCCGATAATATCTGGAGGAGTTTCAACGCAGGATTACAAACCGGAAGTACGAATTGATAGTCCATTGAGTAGACGCAAATTAGAATCGACACCTATTGTCTCTGGCGGCGCGATTTTAATAGATGAACCGGAAGAGAAAATTGAAAAACCTCCAAAACCAGTTGTAACTGCTGCATGGGTGGTCGACATGAAATCAGACGATAGTGAGAAAGAACCACCGAAAGAAATTCCCGTCGAACCGGAGAAAAAGTCGCCGGTTCCACCGAAACCAAATCATAAGTCCTCGTTGGGCTTCTACGTGGATTTAACAAAACTCCCGGCAGAATCCAAAGAAGAGGAACCACCAAAACCAGTTGACAATTCTTCGGAAAGCAGTGACACTGCAAACGATAAGAAGAATATTTTCTCAATGTTTATAGACTTTGATCCGCCGAAAAAGAGTATGCCTAGTAGATTAAGTCAGTCGTTGTATTGTAAAAAACCTGATAAACCTTCGACATCGAAAGTTTCAGAGGTGCAAATGTCACAGAGTATAACATCATTGGAAGCCGAGAAACCAAGTGAAGTTAAAAAGGTTGAGGATGACGTTAAGGAAAAATCTGTGTACATGTTCATTGAAAGTGATACGACGGTGGTAAGACGTAAACGTTCTTCCAGTAACAATCGCGCACATAACCGACATTCGTGGAACAGTTCTGGAGACAGTGATACCAGCACACTATGTCACCAGCGAACTTATAGTTTATCTGGAGAAGGAAGCTTCGATTTACCAGGAGTTAAACCGATAATTTCTGATACCGAAACGTATACTAAAGAACGTAAAATCATTGAGACTAGTAGCTCTTCAGATGAGAATAAAGATACTTCAAGTTTGACAGAGAATGAGGATCAGGTGGGAGATTTGAAGAAAATGGAAGTGATTGATGAAGTGAAGGAAGTTCCATCCAGTGGTTTCGTGCGGTTATCGGATTTGGATAAACCTGTGCCTAAGATTGTTACAACGGAAATTGAACAACCCGTTTCAACTAGAATGAGCCGGTCCATTCCAGAAACGTCATGGATTGAAAATAAATTGTTAATGTCTCGATCAACAGGATGCAGGACTGCGAGCAGCAGATTATTCCCGCAATTAAGTTCGAGTACACCATTTCTAACACAACAAACAAGAGCAAAGTCCCCAGGACAAGATACGGACGAGTTGGTGTCTGAATTATCAGATTTCAGTAGCATGCATAGCAGTACTGCATTAGGTAAGTGAACAATGTTTATTATTTACGCAGTTACTAAAACAAATATCACTTTCTAAGAAATTAGATAAACTAATGACACAAATATGCAACAGACATTAAATAATACTGTAACAATAACATTACCTTATTCTGACATAGATGTAATCATACTATAAATAGGAACTAATTACTTGAACAAAGTACTTGTCCACACAGAAGGTTAAATAATCATTACTTATGCAATATGCATAACATTGTTTTATTGTCAAAACAAAAATAGCATACAGCGGCGTAGCGAACAGTGCGATATTTCGGGCGCCTTTTTTGTGATTTTAGTAAAAGATGAAACTAGGAAATAATTTGGCACTGGATTATAGTTTCAAATATAAATTTGGCAGTATATTCAATAAGTAAATTTATTTTGTACATATCTATAACTTCGTACAGGTACTGAGTGTGTTTTAAATAGTCATTTCATGTTTCTATCAACTTTCGGGGTATTTCGGCTATTCTTGGCTGGTAAAAAATATTTATTTACAATTTTTAAAGTAATCATTGTCAGACTAAAATAATATATTTTATGCAGAGGGAAGTACCGAGGAAACAAGCCATTCTTCATCGTATCAACCGCATCACTCCGCCGATCGACTGGGTCATGACTTACTGCGCATGTTTTTGGAGGAAATAAGTCCGGACGTAACGGTGGAAGTCGGTGGTCGTCGGCTGAAGGCTCACAAATGTATTCTAAGTTCACGTTGTCAATATTTCGCGGCTATGTTAAGTGGTGGATGGGTAGAATCGGCTGGTAATGTTATCTCACTGCAAGGATTCTCATATCAAGCGGTGCATTTCGCCATGTGTCACATATACAGTGGCGCCGCGGATATACCGGAAACTATTAGCTTAGTGGAGTTGGCTACCCTGGCCGATATGCTTGGACTTGAAGGACTTAAAGAAGTTGTGGCTTATACACTGAAATTGAAACATTGTCATATGTTCCATAAGGTAATTCATGACAAGATTTTTGTTATTATCAACTACATATAGAAATATGTCTTTTAATTTGAAGTTTTACATTTGTTTCAAGTTATTTTAAATCAGTAATAAAATTCTGTATTCTGATTGTGTTTATATATTTCAGCCTTGCAGTGTATGTGTAGTGGGAGTTCTGGAATGTCTCCCCCTTGCCGCAGCTTACGGCCTAGATGAACTCTACCGTAAAGCGCTGCGTTGGATAACACGATACTTTGTACGCGTATGGCCGACGCGAGCTTTTGCAATGCTACCCCGGGAACTAATGGAGAAGTGTTACCAACAGCACGTGGTTCATATGTCAGCGGACAACGTACTAGAAACAACCCTGTGTTGTGACAAACTATTGGCAACATTGCCCAGCGTACGTTGGGCAGAGATAGTTCATGAATTGACATCACAGTTGGCTGAAGCGTGTCAACACTATGTGATCCAACATTTTTCGTCGGTGCTCGCAAGTGCAAGGTATTTATGTTATTACCACAGAATATATAGATATTAAAGACAAAGAGTATATGATATTTTTCTTGTGTGTTTAGTTTCTTGACATTAGGTAAAGAATTAAGTTGGAACATTAGTAGACTAGAGGATGGTCTGATGCGCGCAGCCGAGAGACTTGCACCAGAACAATCATGTAGAAGTTATGCCAGAGCGCACAGGCTGCTTGCGCTTCTAGAATCGGGCGAAGATTGTTGGAGTCCTGTAAGTATAGCTAGTATTACTACTGCATTGCGGTTTTACAATTTCCATTCTCAATAATAAATTAAATAACTGTTAATGTAATTGTACCATAACAGAATTTCGTGGAACTGGTTCGTAAACTGCTGAACCATGTCGAAGATTGCGTAGTAAGACAAGCTGTCCGCGTATCCTATACACCGGCTTGGCCAAGATTAGATAGCGCCCTTCGAGCACGCGTTCAAGACTTGTGTTGTCTTCCACTGGACCGGCCCAGAGTATCGCGACAACCACGTTCCACTAGCGGTTCGCGTAACTTGGACCTGCGTCAAGTACGGCTCGCTATGCAACAGCACACGCGCAGAACACAGTCCAGCGATAGTCGACCGACAACAACGCGCTCTGTACGCGCCCCAGTGAAACCTGTAGTACCAGAACCGCCCCGCCCACGCACCTGGCCAGCTCAAGTAACAACCAAGTCCAAAATCATCTCGTCATCCGAATCGTCGCGAACTTCTTCACCAGCAATGAAACGTACCATGAAGAAGGGTGCGCAGCCCGTTCGACCGCCCGTTAAAGATGCTGACATGTCCTTAGACAGTTTAGCATCGCCCGTTAATAGCAAAGCGAGGATGGCTGCCAATAAGGCAAAACACGAAACGAAAATGTCCACAGACTCGCTTATATTGAGAAAAGATAAGAAAGGATTTAAGAGTAAAGTTGAACCGGCTGTCAAACCGAAAGTCAATAGATCAACAGTGACACAAGCGAAAACAAAGTCCACGAACAATATTCTGAAATCTAACGTACAGAAGGCCAGTGCAGAAAAATCTTCACTGTCCAAGTCCATGCCGGCCATGAACAAAGAAAATCGTACAATGGTAGGCAAACAGTCCAAGAGTGGTAGTAGTTCAAGTACACAACATTCCCCCTCCGCTCTACTTCGAAACAGACAAACGAACACTTCCTCCCCGAGCAGCCAACCCCGAACGAACATGAGCCCTTATAACGGATCACCTTCACTACGACGAAGCCTGCTATTGGCTGCGCGAGCTCCACAAACCCCCGTCAAGCCTGTAAGTCCTGCTACGAACAAGCGATTGGCCAGAGTGCAAGCCGCTAGCCAATCAGTGACCAGCCCGACGAAGAGCAGTGCAGCAAAGTGTGTTGCGGGTGGTGGGGGTACACGTGCTAAAACTGTTCAGCAACGTAGTGTAAGCAAGGTTACGGCGAAGAAGCAGACTGAACGGGCCACAGTTGAGAGATCCGGGACATTTTTAAAGGACGAACCTACAGTGCTTAATAAAACAGAGTAAGTGCAGCTGCTGCTGCTGTTGCTGATGGTTGTGTGTGTGTGTGTGTGTACTAATTCAATATTATAGCCGTTATATGTGCTACTAAAGACTTTTGGAGAAGCCTTTTCGTAACTTGAATGTATCGTTGCAATATTTGCTAGTCACTTAATGCCATGTACATGTACAACTGGGCATTGCAAAGTAATAACTGTACGAACTTTCAACATTCCATGATGATGCAATTCATTTCACATTATGCGTTTAATTTTCAAATGTACCAAACACAAACATGTACAATATTTAATATTATTTACACAAGTAATATACTGCTCTCGAGAATTATAATTTCGTGTTTTGGTGCAGATGAACGTGATGTTAATTTTAATAGTCAAATTTTCGCATTATATTTTTAGTAAGTATTGTTTTATGCTATAAGTTAGAAACGGATTCGTGCAAATAAGAACTGGTTTTGAAATTATGTAAAAACTAATTCGAACTTTAACCAACAACACTGATTCACGAATTGGCTAGTGTCTAATTAATTAATTTCCGTTAACAACTCGTTCGTTTGTTATTGCTTCTCTTGTTGTTTTAATATAAGTTATTTATTATTATTAGTTCTCTAATCTACGTTATTTTAAATAAGTTTGGCGAGATATATGTGACAATTTTTAACTGTCACATAATTGTCCACGTTCTCTTACGGAGGAAATGGCTTTTTAGAAAAGTTCTTACAGTTATTGAATAGTTATTCGATCCTTATTCAGTATTGCAGTGTTGCATGTCCTAGTCATTGCTCAGTCCAACAAAAATAACTAACACATGTAAATATCTCAGAATATGTGAGCTATAATCGATCTTGGAAGCAACAGAAACCAAATTCATCGATATCTTACACAAATATGATAGGTTCAGCTCTTTCTCGAGTATTTAGTCCAACAATAACAGGGTATTTTTATATTTTCATGTTTTATACATCAGTTACTGACTGGATGCTTACTTACAGGACGGTATAACCTCTTTCGTTGCATTTATGGAACGGAGAGTATGTTAGTGTAACTGTCCATTTATGAATTATTCAGACTGCAAATCCGAGCCTCTTATACCAAAAATACCATAATTACAAAATCCGTATGTCCTATTTTAATCAAATATTATTTAAGATTTATTTAAAAACAAATTCTCTATCCGTCTTAAACAAAGGAATGACGGTACTTAATGGTGATGTTGCTTCCGAGATTATATGTCATTAATTGAGTGTTTGTTCATTTTTTAACGCCGCTAAAATATCGAAAATAAATGATAAGATCTAGCCGGTCTATATACATCATGTAGACAATAATACAATTTTCGAATATTATAAAATGCTATGCAAGAACAAGCTAATAATAATAATATTAATATATAGTTTACATTCACTGAGACACTTCTCCGGTAAAATATCTAACAACCTATTTTAAAGTAATATATTTCTCTCTGCCCCCCGCGCCCCCATGAGATTATTTAGCTAATATACAATACAATACTTATATATAGATGGTTAGTTACCTATAAATATTATGCAGTTGTACGAGTAGTATATATATATACATAAATTATTCCATGTTGTTCAAAATAGATTAACTATATTTACAAAGTATAATTGTCCATATAGAAATACTATAATGTTATCCACGATTATTCATCTCTACATTACGCTTCAGTCAATTCATTTCTTCATATGTAATTGCTTTGTATTTATACATATATGTATTGTTGAAATTGACTTTAAAGTTATTCATACTATACATTTTAATATGAAGTTCAATATAATTAAATAAGAGTCGATGTAACAAAAATATAAAGCACTATTAATTAACAATTACATTTTAAACTTAAAATCATGAACAACTTTGCAATTTGATACCATTGATTTTGATAATTGAAGAATTTTTTTAAGAAAATCTTTCTGTTATAACAAGACTAACTTTGGAACTAATTCATAATTATCTTCATTTCATTATTTCTCATAAAAAAAAACATCACGATACACTCGTAAATTAAATGAACAGCTCACAATTTGGTTGTGATTTAATTCATTGTATTGTAAAAAGAAGTGTATAAATAATCACTGTTCATTTTACTACTAAAAGTATGCACTGAATTTACTTACATAATTTAACTAAAGATTAACTGCAATGTGTGTGTGTGTACTTACATTCCAGACGTATATTCTTTATTTTGGGAGACGCACTTACTTGTATTGCTGCACATTTCACGACTGCCATTATACTCCCATATTTCGTTGTGACTTTTAACTAATCTGATTGCATCACACGTAATCACTTAATATCTATTTACTTAACACTTCTGTTTTATAAACTATTTATGTATGCTGAATAAAATAATACTTGATTATTCTCAGTTATTTAAGTTTTGTGAATACATTATTACACAAAACGTATCTAAATATATCGGATATAATCAAGACATTATTTTATTCAACAAAAATGCTCCAACAGCAGAATTTATTAATATTAATTTTAAACTGTTTTTAAAAATCCAAGTACTTATGATGTAATTATGTACAAATGTCATTCCACAGTCATTTTATCATTAAATCATCGCATCGAAATATCATTATAACATCCTGCCAAATATTAAATACACCATTATTAATTATTATTATTTAAAAATATACATGTTGATATGTCGAAAATTGACAATTATCTTAACAATTTTAGCAGCTCATTCTTGTTTTCGAAATTAGGTTAATGTTAATCATTATTACCAGTAACAAAATTGTTTATACATATTTATATTATTTACTTGTTGGATGTATTGAATGCTATGAATAGAAAATAAGATAAATGATTGAAAACGTTGTCTACATTACATACTGTTGTCAATAAATGTATATAATATTTCTGAACGGTGTAAAATGACTATTAAATATTCTGAAATTGATTTTGATCGGAAATATAGACTACAATAGTGAATATGTTTGTAGAACTTCTATGAAGTATACACGTATATTTGGCTATAACAAATATTTTTGATCAAAAGTAATTTTATAATTCAGATTAGTGTTCGTTTTGGCAATAGTAATATTGAAAACTCCCCACTATTAACTAAATAAATCAAATATAATTACAGTCGAATACAGAGTTGAACGAATAGACTAATTTCTATTATCGCTGTGAATTTCTAACACAAACTAACAAAAAATTCTCTCAAAAGCCAAAACGAATACAGAAACTGTGTTTAACGCATGCGCAGTTCAAACAAGAGATGTACATGGCGCTTTGTATGTTTACGCTTTTCATAGGTTTCTTCCAAAAAACACTTACGTTTTTGTATACAAACTGATATCAGTGGTACGCATGTTTGCTTTTGTGTAAAATTATTTACAAATATGTAGATTTAAAATATCAGTTAATATAAATAATACACATAAAGCGATGACCAAGAAATAATTTTAACAATTTTTAACAATAACATTTGCAAGATTTGTAATGAAATATGTGCCATACTTATGAGCTATTATTTAAACAGGGCGTTCCGTACACTTCTACGGAATAAACTATTAATTATTCTGTATTTTTTTCGCACATTTCAAACCGTAACATTTGTAAAGAAAAAAACCCAGGAGTATGATAATAGTATTGGCACAAATGTGAAAAAAATTGGCAACTTGTGATCCATTGTAATATAGTGATTTTTGCAAAACTCTTATTTGTAAACAGTTTATTTTGCAATTGTATAGATGGCGCAATTGAATAAAAATACTCTTGCATTGTGTTTGATGTTTTTGTTATTATTGGAATTTACTTTATTTGTCTATCAACGTTCCTCTCGTCCTTTTTGCTTCTAACTGTGCCATACTCGTTTCCTGTTTCCTCTTGTTCATTCCTTTTCTCTCCAGTTGTTTCTCGATAATTCGGGCGTTATTCGCGTAACTGTCCGCGACCTCACGCTACAAAATATATGCATATTATATAGCTTCATTACAATATAGATTGTTTTCATACACATGAGACTGTTAGATCTATAATATGTTTTCTTACCGCTTCTATTTCATCTTCTTCTTCATCTATTGTAGACACCGTGACCGAACTGAATTTGCCCATATTTTTAGTATGTTTGGTAACCATAATTTTCTTTGGTTTCTCAACGTCGACTTGGTGGTAAATATCGGTCATAGGTCCCTCACCAGAAGACTTTACAACAGAACCTTTTACTATAAAACTTATGGTACTTTTGACATCGTGTTTGTAATACAGAAGTAAGCCACATCTATAAATTACAAAACAAAATTAGTACTAAAGTTGACAATGTATACTTTAAAAGCACATAAATACATACTTTTTACATTTTAATCTATACTGTCTCTCGATTCCTTCTGGCCGTTTTATGTAAACTGTTTCATCTGTATCACAAGTTATTTTATGGGCATGTTTCGTACCATCCAATACCCTGGCACCATCTCTTTTGCGTAAAGGCAATTTATCCACTGCACAATCTACGAGAAACCAAGGATTAGAGTAACAAAATATTCGATGCAATTTAATAAAAATAATCTTACCTAAAATTAATGTCATCTGACCACATAAACAATAATATATGTGCAATGGCTTTTCTTCACTATACTCTTCTTGGTCCTTTGTATCAGAACATACAATACTTCTTGATACAACTTTCGGCATGTTTAATAACACAAAAATAAATTTTCGTCAAATAAACA
>JAGJTL010000059.1:4415002-4460628 GCA_022063505.1 Calosoma granatense
GTACAGGCATATAAATATGTTTAGTCTTTTTACAAATAAAAGCAAAGGTTAAATAATAATAATAATAATACGTGTATACTTGTAAATTATTACCTCTTTGAAGGTGTCGTTGTAGATCGAATGGTTGTGCCCCGAGCAGATTTCAGTGCTGCAGATCCTGAACATAAAATAAATAAATGTAGTTCATACAGTCAAATACTTAATAATAATAATCATTCTTATTAGTCATTATGCATGAATGTAAGTTTAAATAATTGTATACCTAAATCAGTATCTTTGTTTCTTAACGGAAACCGCTGTGTTCGGCTCATGGCATTGAAGTTCTTTGTGCTCAACGCTTTCCCCCGAATATTTTCTCTGCCTTTTTGGATGATCTGCTTGGTCGTCGTTTCTTTATACACTGTAAGCAGATTATATATTCGATTAAATAACTACAAAAGATTTAGACAATTATTTGAATAGTAGAAATAATGTGCTTTATTATAAAATATCACTTACATAAGATCATACTTATTTTATATATATATATATATGTATTGTGTAACAAGTAAATTTGAACGTAGTGCATAATAACATTACGGACGGTTTTATTATTTGAACACAAATTCAGTCATTTAATACCTATTTAATTCATATAATATTTAAAATATTCGGGTAGGTACTTTGTTTTCAGAAGTTATATATTAATTCTTGGAGTATTTCATGGAGAATAAAGTGAATCAATGGGTGTAGCCTACCTTTTTGCAAAATGTTTTCGGCACTGACTGTATTACTTCGATCAGTGAGTGCAGTTTTCTTCATTGGTACCACTGGTTCTTTATCGTGAAGACAAAATGTACTGTTAATTGCATCCGCGTTGATTGTCGATGTTGGTAATACCATTGTTTCATTCAAATTGGATTCGGACTGGCTTGTTTCAATTTTCAATGGGTCAGTGTGACTGTTTTCCTCCAGTAAAGTCGGTTTGGACTCTGTATCGTAGAGTTTACGCTTAATTGTAGCACGTTTGATTGAATGTTCTTTGGCTACTTGATCAAGTTTGTCTACCAAAGCTTTCATGTTTCGTTTTGCTTCCGCTGAAATTACATATTTAATTTACAAAAATAATTTAAGATACAATAAAGAAGGAACTTACAATTACACATAGCTTCCAGTGAATTTACAGTGATGCTAGATTCTTGACCAGGGAATGAAATGTCTTCATTTTCAAACGTAACAGAACGTAGACCCTGCGCCATTCGGACAACACTACGATAATAATCGGCCATATCGTTAGTCATATGACCGTGGCCCTGCAGTAACTGGTAATACTGATGAAGTCCTTCTGACATACGTACAATCAGCTTGTTTGCATGGTCCATTTCATTCTGATAGACGTCGCAGATTTTATGCATGTGTTGCACCTAAACAGAAAGAAAAGTACAATTTTATTCACTTACACTATATTAGTACTGCATAAGGGAATAAGTGAATTATATTTATATTTTATTATATACCTGTATATCACTCATCTCTATCTTGTACCGTAGAATATCCACATTGTTATCTGTAGATATATTTTCTTTTTCAATTAAAGACTGTAATTCAGCGTCTAGTTTATCATAATTGACTTTTAAGTCTTTCATTTGATTTTGCATGCCACTCTTCTGACGTTGATACGAGCCTACCATGTTAATAATCCTATTACGGCCCTGTACAACATAAAACACATAATTCTAGTGATTCTATATATATTTCAGAAGATCTATTTACCGTTTCCAACTGTTCGTTATCCAAGCATAAGTTAGGTATGTAACTACTCGACGTTTCTTTAAACTTGATGCGATAATTGATGAGTTCTTCGGAATTTGTCAATGTTTGGATTTGTTTTTGCAATGCGTGTTTTTCTTTCAAAAGTGAGTGTAGTTGTGCTTGCCAAGCGGGTTCTTTTTGAGGAGTTTCGGGTTTCTCTTTTGGTTCACTATTATCATTGCTACAAGAACAAGTCGTACTTGTTGCCGTAGCAACTGGAACCGTTTGTGTTTGCGTTTGTATCTGTGCTCTGAGACTGTCAATAGTACGATTTAACTCTTCAACTAACTTGATATATTGCGGGATTGTTAGCTCGCGGTTCACAACGTTCTTTTTCATCTATGCAGAAAAAATAATGCATCTCAAAATAGAAAAGTACACCGTATGATGAACTCTGAAATGGTGAATTACATATACTTACATTTGATTTGATTTTCTTAGCACGTGTAGCATATTTCAAGGTATTGTAAGTATCTTCATAATTCAGGCTGGAAGGGCTAATATTAGCGATCATAACCGTTTGACAGTTACCACCGAGTGAGTCTTTCAGCAGCCGTGTTAGTTTGGAGTCCCTGTACGGTATGTGCCGTTGACCGTCTGCTAGACTGTTGATACAATTGCCGAGAGCCAGTAGTGACTTGTTGATATTGGCGCCTTCGGTGAAACGCATACCAGTACAGCCTGTAGCTGCACCACGTTCACTGCCGGCCAAATCAATCATAGACAACTTGGCAATACGTCGTTCGCTTGTGTGACGAGTAGACATGTTTACGTACACCTAGAAATATTTTCATACAAAAAAATGTACCTTTAAAGACTTGTTTAACTTCGAGATACTAAGGATTAAAGGCACATCTCTGCTTTATTAAATCATCATTTCGAATTAACTTTTCTAACATTCTTCTATTATATATACAACTAGTATTGATTGATATAATTTCATAACTATCGCGGAATTATCTGTATCACAGAATTATCGGAGAATATAAAAAAATCAAATCAATGAATATTGAAGCATATTGTACTGGTTTTCTCGGAAAAAACGTTTTAACATTTCCATAATACTTAAACATATAATACACCGATAGATTAGCGTAAATATTGATAATTCAGTATTCAAACTTATATGTATGTTACTAATCTGATATTTCAGTGAAAACGTTTAAGAATTATACATTATAATATACATAAAACATGTATTATGAACTGAATAGTATAGATTGTATCATATCATACTTTATGGTTGCGCACAATAATCTATTGTATTGAAAAAAACATTATTGCAATATTAATTCAGTACGTATTCATGCAATCAGTATATTACTAAAATGTATTAATAATGTATCACGAGCTGCGAGAATGAAATGTCTAATTTTGATGATTATTGAAGTTTATCAAATAACGTCGCAAAATAATAATAATAATATGAATAGGTGGATATATATATTTATCAAAGAAATAACGGTTCTATGTGTTATACAAATTTAAAACAATATAGAATGATCTTCAAATTATTACGTCATTCGCCCACATTTTAACTAGCTTACATCATCTTTATTATACCGGTTTGACAAAACGTATTTTTTATTTAAAAATAAAACGTTAAAAGTACGATAAGTTTATATGACTTACCTGAAATACTGCATGTGATCGAGAACTTTCCGCATTAGCATCTGTAGGATGCTGGGTTCGATTCGCGTTACCTTTTGCCAGTAGAGCAAACAGTTCTTCCGGATTTTTAATACGGTGTAGTACGATTCCAGCGACACATACACCAAATTTCCCATCCTCCCGTAAATGTAGCGGAGGGCCAGGATTTAAAAGATCTTTTACGGTTTCGTTATAAACTTCCAAGTAAGTTATACCAAGTTCAAAATCTCGTTCGCCTTGTAATTCTTGAATCTGATGAAATAGTTCTCGCATTGTTAGATAGGTAATACCCGGATTACCATTATGCCCTAGCATTGTATGAGTTTTACCGGCACCAGTAGCCCCATACACAAATACTGAACAGTTATAGCCGCTCATCAAAGATTGAATCAAATTTTTTGTACTGTCACCAAACACTTCGGCATTGTCACAATCATAGCCGAATACTCGGTCAAATATAAACTGTATATTCTTGTTTGCTTTTTTGAGCAAATCACGGCCCCGCTGCTGCACACCATGATAGAAAAAAGGTTCATCCTCTTCTTTCGGATCAAAAATAACAACATTATCGTCAACAACTTTAATGACAGTACTGGAAAATGAATGAAATGTATAATTGAACAAGCGTCTATAGGTCTATAGTTACAAGAATATGTACTTACCGGCTATTGCTACCTTGTTCCTTCTGGTTGGGGGGTCGAACTCTGACAACAACTTTCACATTGGCATTTTGTTTTGATACCGATGAAGTTGAGGAAACAGATGATGATGATGAAGGTTTAGCTCGAGTTAGAGAACGACGAATTGCACGATTACGATGTGGAGAATATTTCAGATCTGTTTTGTTTTTCACCATTTTGCGAGGGGATATTCTACGACCACTGTACATTGGAGTTCACTGTCTATTATATCGAAATCTTTTGTTATTTATATAAAACTGTTAATATTTCACATTTGTAACATAAAGCACTTTCACTTCGAGTATAAATATAGTATAAAACACACACAAAACAAGAATGTTGAATTGAGCTTGGATTATACCGACCTGTCCGAACCACTAAAATACGTTACAACGTTTTTTGAATTTGAAAGCTACACAACAATTATCGACCGAGATTGTTTTTCAACTGACAGCGCCACGAGTTTCGTTACTATTTTGACATAGAAGGAATAGATGGCAGGAGTACTGTAAATTAGCAGTGCACAAAAGTCCTGTTTGTCAACCTTGTCAAAATAAATCGTGATTGTCAGTAAAAATATTTGATCTCAATATTTTTATGTTTTAAGTGAACTAAATAAAACGTCCATAATAAATTATAAATATGATTAAATTATTTTCATTAAAACAACAGAAGAAGGATGGAGAGTCGACTCCGAAGACTGGAAATCAGAAGAAGGCATCAGCTGCTCAACTCAGAATTACAAAAGGTGAACGGTGATACTGAAAATATTGAAGGTCTCTTATATTTACAAACTTTCACGTTTCAGATATAAATGAATTAAATTTACCGAAAACGTGCACGACAGAGTTTCCAGATCCGGATGATTTGCTTACGTTCAAATTAATCATTTGCCCAGATGAGGTAACCACATAATACCGTAATGATGAATGATTTAACAAACACTATTTTGATTGTTATTCATACTAGTTGATACGATAGTTTACATTACTGACTAATATTAACTTGCCTGCCAGGTTGCAGCGCAGCCATTCAGGTGAAAACTGAATCAAGTATAGTGTTCGCCAGAACTGCTGTGCTGTGTTGTTCACTGCGAACTCTGGCAGTGCAGATTGGAATACGCATTCACATATGCTGTATGCTTTGATTATAGGGCTTTTATCGATCGGGTAGGTTCGTATTCAGTTTTAAAGTAGGTCCAAATTATCCACACGAACCACCAAAGGTGAAGTGTGAGACTCAAGTGTATCATCCGAATATCGACCATCAGGGTAATGTATGTTTGAATATTCTGCGAGAAGACTGGAAGCCAGTGTTGACTATAAACAGTATAGTATACGGATTACAGTATCTGTTCTTGGTAAGTTCTAAGCTTGTGCATATAAGCGGATCAGTACTCTGCTTATATCTGTGTGTGTTGGTTGATAATCACGAATAGGAACCGAATCCAGAGGATCCATTGAACAAGGAAGCAGCCGAAGTGCTGACTAATAATCGACGATTGTTTGAGCAGAACGTGCAGAAGGCAATGCGTGGTGGCTACATTGGGAACACGTATTTTGATCGGTGTTTAAAGTGATGGTTGCCGTGCGTCGGAACACCCTCGAAACCAGACAACATAACTCTGCGCAACGCTGCACTCATAGCAACGTGTCTCTATTTATTATACCATATGCTCTGTATGTTGTATCATTAGCCGACCTGAGCCAATGATCTATCCACCGCAGCATTTCCCTCTGGTTTCAACAATATATCATTCATCTACTACTATCTACTTGTGCTTAATGACAACACACATACAGATCATATATACATTCATATTATATTATTACATATATGTTATTTTAGTTTGTATTCAAATTTTAACAGTTTCAAATCATAAACCATAAGTTTGTAGTATGATGTCTGTTCTTCTCTGCTAATCACAACTGATTCTTATAATGTTAAATTATTTTATCAATTTCAATGAGATGATTGTGTACTTATTTAATGATCTATCGGTTCTCTAGACGTAATACAAATAATGTCCAGTCGTCTGCAATAAAATAATTACTGATTTGAAAATGACGCTCTGTTAATCGTTTCTTCTATGATGTTCCAAACATACTGATTGGTATTCATTGGTCGTGAGAATATAAATGTATTTATAGATGTTTCCATTATACTCGTATGTATAATGGAATATGTGTGTAATTACCGTATAATTCTAAACGAAAACAACACCTTCTAAATATTATTATGTATATCTGAAACTAATTTCTACAGACCTTGGAATAGCAAGCAAAATGTCCAGTTATTCTTCAACAAATACAAAACTAATTTGCATTGATGGAAAAATAGATTTAATATTATTATTTTTCTAAATCGAAATATATGATGTATCCTGAACACATGCATAAAACTTGTTGAATAAAATATAAATTATTGCATACAAAAATATATGTAGTAAAAGATTATATGGGTGCATTATGTGTAATGGAAAAAAACCTACATAAATGTTGCGTAGGTCAGTGTATCAAATTAATGTTAAACTATGATCTCTACATTATGAAAAGTTTATTTCACGTTGATAAAGTACACAGTTCAATGATGCAATGCAAAAAATGAACAATATTACATCAGTGTTTAAATGTTGTTCATTTTAATCTTGTATTGTTAGCATGTTGAAAATATGTTCTATGTACAACTAATTAAGATTATTTCATTTGCTGGAATAACGTAGAATTATATAAAAATTTGAACAGTGCAATTTGCTTTGATAAAACGTTGAAAGCGATTGTAGAATTTGTATATGCACAATATTGGGTGAACTATCGTTCAATAATGTTCATTTTGATTGCTGCTGCAGCTGTTTAATGAATTATGAAACTCATAATGAAACGGTTTAATAACTAGATGATTTTCCGAAATATTTGTGATGTGTATATCGTAAAAGAAAGCTGTGAATGAATATTTAAATTAATATAATTTCATGTCCCCCGAGACTAGAATGATGAATAAAAGATTGAAGCGTATTATTATGATTATATGTAAATATGAATTTCACAAGCATTTTATTTCATATATAAACGTATAACATTGTACCACAACTGGTCTATGTTGTTGATGTGTTGCATTATAACTATAGGATAAATAAATAAAATAATAATAAAGTATTATTGCATTTATACCTTTTGATCAGAACAGGCATTTTGTTATATTTCAATTTTTAGGAATGAAGAATTTACTGGCTTTTAATATTTGAAATAAACAAATACAGTTTACAAACGAATGAATATATACAAACTGTTCATACATCCACAGCACTTAAAATATCGTTCTCAATAACAGTACACAATAAATCATCATTTATCGAAAGTTTTTTTGATTTCTTGCATTATCGTATAATCAAGACTGATTTACATTTACGATATTATTACAAAGATACTCATTCATTGTAGTTCCATTACATAATATACACTACATCATCAATAATCATTGTATGTGTTTACGAAATAATCCGAGTTGTTAACAAGTTTAGTAACTTCGTCGGGTGACGTTTAACTCGATGTATCCAATTGTCAGTTCGTTTCCGTATGCGAATATGTCTGATGACATAACAGCTAAATAATGCAAAATTGTATAATTTTTTTATTGATTTGAGCCTGAAATATCCTAGTAGTACATTGTTATATTACAATCATGCCCACACATATATATGCATGCAGATGAAATATAGAAGAAATACGTAAGTAAGATGCATGACGCTCAGTCGGCAAATAGAACGTTTCAAATAGATTGATTGTTAATGTATTTTAAGTTATTATAGTGCAAATAAATACATGTCACAATAACCGTCGTGTTTCATTGTACAATGAAAATGAACAGTCTCCAATTTAATAAAAAACAAATAATCTCTTTGGTGATGTTCTTCAAAAAAGAAATAACTAATAAAACAATCTATTGCGAAAAGAGAATGAATGTCGTGAATATGTTGTTTATATACTGTAGTACATATATAAGAGAAATGAATAAGAAAACTAGTGCAAGAGAACATAGGATAACGAATGAATGAATTAATTGGTTTTTGTATTCTCCCCACTGATACAAAGGCACTATAACATTTCGTTAACATGGAATCGCATTACATGTTATAATTTATTTTTAATAATATATGTACTTTATTTATATACGATTCCATAGTGTGGAATCGTACGTGTTAAAGCAGTTGATATCAAAACACTAGGTAAACGATATGACTTATAAAATAACGATGTTGCTTTCCGGTAGTAGTCAGATATTTGACAATCACAATTATATGTATATATAAATATATTCAGTTATTTCCGTTAAACAGCAATTCATATATCATGGAAGGAACAGATAAACAAAAAAAAACGTGTGACGAAATCGAAAACAACTGACACTGAAAGCAATTAGAGATGTATGTGTGTGTATGTGTAGAGAACAAGAAATGCGATACTAAAATATAATATACAAATAGAAATAATAAATAATACATATATAGTCAACTATATATGTGTTCTCTATGCCGAAACAAGCTATTCTTATTCTCCAAAAGTCAACACTACATAGTGTATATGTATGTACGTGTGTGTATGTGTATAATCAAACATCATAAAAATCATAATAATAGTAGTCGTCATTGAAAATTAACAATTTCATAATCCATAATAATAATAATAATTCATTATTACACAATAATATTAAAAACGATGTATGTATTATGTATATGTTATCTTCATATATAATATATATTCTACCACGTGGTGCGATGTAATAAACTGGCTGGTCACATAATACCCAGATACAACTAGAGAGTTCACTGTCAACAAAATACACAGTACGTTGGTTTTATTTTTATTAGAAATTTATTTTTATCACAGCCCCTCCCCAATCTTCCCCTAAGGGCCTAAAGATGCATTGCCAAATTTAAATGTCGTCGGAACAGTTTGTTGTGTGAACGCATATCCTGAAAATTAAATAGTTTTATTTACTTTTATCATTGTCTGTAAACATTCGGATGTGTATCTCTGTCTCTAGAAAATTATGTACTGTGCATACCTCCACTTTGCTCTATCCTTTTACTTTCAAGCGCCGCCTTGCGCTGGTCGGCCAACACTATCACTTCTTGTAAGGCTTTTTGTTGTTCTGCAGTTAGTCCAGTTGTCAACGTTCCGTACCAGTTAGGTTCTGTAGCTTGTAATCCTGTAAATAGTAATATGGATATGATAGTATTATTAATATGTTAGCGTGTAACTGCAATTACAAGAAATAATGCTAGTTTATCCAAAAGAAAAATTATGCCACAAATTACTCACTAGTCATAACTTCTTTGAATATAATGTATTCATCAATTTCACAATTATTTTCATCCAACGGTGTGGTGTAGCTCTCCAACGTTGTTTCCTCGTTAGGTTCGTAGTCATCATCACTGTCGCTGTCGTCATCTACAACATCGTTTATTGTAGCATTCACCTGAAAGCCGGCTACTTGTCCAGCTTGTTGCGCATGCCTGGACAGTTTCTCCAGATACTCTCTTCCATGTTCGTCAATCTCGTCTTCATCAGACGAAAGTACTTCTACAAAACGAGACAATACACTTTTACAACAACGCTTGTGCATAACGCATTAATATGAAGGATTTGAAATTCAGTTAAAAATAAAAAGGAAACCATTCCCGAAGCCGGTAACAATCAACGTAGATTAACTCAAGTATTTTCTTCCTTAAACTACACATTAACCCGTGACATATGATGGTAAGATTTTATCTTCTTCTTTTTAAAATATATTGTCAAATAATTCTTCTAAAACCATCATGCATAATTTCAAATCCTTCGTTAGTTAGAGATGAGCATACTACTATCAAGCGTAGTGAAAAGTATTTTTTTAAACTTCCAATATTTGGAACCAGGTGTACCCTCAATTTCATCGGTATCCGCTTCGCTCTCCTCCTCTTCGGCTTGTTCCTGTGCCTTGGCCACGTACGCTCGCTTCAGACCGTCGAACAGCAGGATAAGTGATGGGATGATCTGGTTGGCACATTCGTTTAACACGGGCGGCCTACCGGGGTTCATACTAATCAGGGTGCACAGGCCGAGAACGCACATTTTCCGATCGTGTAATCTATTCATAGAATAAACAAAATCATTATATATATGTTGTAAGTAATATAAGAACTCTATATAAAGCTTTCCAATCAAGCAAGCCATCTATAAACTTATATATAAACACCGCAATTATAGTTTAAAAGAATACATAAGAGTTTGAGGCATACATACCCTAAGAAACAGTCCGTATCGTGGATCCACTGTTTGATGAAATGCGAACTAATTGATTCAGTGGGCACAGGCATCGGTAGTTTCTCCATAATTTCGAATAGAAGTTGTGGATTGTAATACAAAGCGGCTATGACAACTTGTAGACACATGGTACGCAATTCGGATGTTTTCACTTCTCGTGTCAGTCTGTTCAGTACAAGTTCTATGAGTGAGGGAATACATTGGTCAATGTGGCCCTTGCATTGCAGGATTATAACTTCGATAAGCTTAGCTGCATGACATTCAGCATCTTCACCTGAATCTCCAGTCATAACCTTCAAAATAAAATAAATAATTACTATATTTGTTACTATAATAATACATACTCATCAAATTTAATTAACCTTCAATATACTTTTAGGAAATATACGAACAAAACTGCAAAAAACTTCTTTCCGCTTTTTTTAAACAAATAGAAATATAAAAATAGACACAGTTATTTCATAACGAATTGAACGTTTCACGGTCTAGTGATGATGGTTTTTTTTACTATCAAATAAAATATGCAGAAGTTACGGATCATTTAAAATAGCAATATAATGACCTCTTAGAAATATTATGGCATTGAAAATGTATCTAGATAAGTTTTTATAAAAACTAACATCGTAATAAAAATTATTGTAATTAGATAACACAGTTTACTATTTTGCGTATTAATTTTACGCGTTATGAAAACTGATACTTAATGTTATCAAACAAGGAATTATCAACGTCAAGTATATGAATTAAAACTTACAGCTTTTGCCATGTTGAACATGGCGAGTACATGGTTCTCGTTGCTGAGGAAAGCTGGTGTATCCACAGTGACATAGTTGTGTAGAGCAGGCATCATATCCACGAAATGATCGAAGCCATTCTTTTGGAACACCTGGTATATCAGTTCTAATACCTTCCACATATCAGGAGAGATTTTCTTGCTAGTCAGATCGTACACCAACGACAAGGCTTCTTCATAAAATTCTGTTTAACATACGAAATATTTTTATTTAGAATCAACTGTAAGCAAGTAAGATGTTCGGTTATTTCTAACTCACCGATATTACCCTGCTGGAATATATGTCCAACAACTTGCAGAACTGTTGGTTCCAGACGTCCCATGATTTCAGGCTGTTCCTCCATAACGGTAAGCAGAGTTTCTATGGTGTTTAACAGACCCATGGCTGTGATTGCTTTCTCGTCAGATCCTTCATCGGTTTCCAGTACTTGACTGAAAGTGGCCGCCAAATGTTGACACATCTCCACGGCAATGGGCATCAGTTCTTGCGTGTACGTGCAGACAATCTTCTGCATCACGCTCGTCAAATCTTCGTTTTCAGTCTCACGGATGATTGTTAGTAGTTCAAGTGTGATTTGTTTGATTTGTGGCTCTATATATTTGTGAGCACGTTCCTTGTGAACATAAGAAAGAGAATTTTCTAAACAATTGTACAATATTTAGAACAACAATTACACCGAATCAAGTAAAAGTATCTTTGAAATAATGTATCAAGTTAAAATATTATTTCATTCAACATTTCAAGTAATAAATTTCCAATTATGATAAATTAAATAAAAGAAAATTACCTGTACCTGGTAATTTAACATGCTCTGTAAGGCAATAGCTGCCTCTACTTTGACAGGTAAATCCCTGTCTGTTAACAGGGCATTGATAATGAGCCGTAAGGCTTCTGCCAATACAGGTTCCTGTTTGAATGGAATCTCACTGAAATAGTGCAGAACCCAACAGGCACGGGCACGCATATGCCCGCGTACATTGTTGAACTGTGGGAACACATACTGTACGAACATATTCTCTATTTGATCTTTGTACGCGCGCTTCTTCAGCAGAATATCGGCCAGTGTGCCCACCATGTGCAGGGCACCGTCTTTCTCACTGCAACTCGAGGTCTGAGAGTTTAAAATCTGCATCATTAGTTGCATTGTTTTCTGCAACATGTCTTTACGTTTCTTGCACGACGAGTGCAAAAGTGTCTGAGCTGCTGTCACCGGTGATATGAAGTCTTCAAATACGTCTGTTTGAAGAGAAAATTCAGTTCAGAATTTTATAAATAACAATGTTATCTTGTTTAATTTTTAACGTGATTCAGTTTAAATGAACAATAGTTGACGTTTAAAAATGAAATTAAAATAACCACGCACATTGACATCTACGATAACGAAGTTATTTCTTATTTTACATAACTTATTAAATGAAGATTAGTTTAGGCAATAAATAATTTATCACAAATGTATTATACCAAATTCCAATTACGGTTAACGATAACATTACACGACAAAATAATAAAACTCATTCCTTCGCGATTTAAAAAAGTATGAAACAAAACTGAAATAGAATTGTACACAGACACGCTACAAAAAAAAGCAAAAACAAACATTCTAGGCATTTCGAACCGAAATAGTTATCGACAGTTGGTAGACATACCAATCCAGTTACCTTGACCTAAATATTTTATTGTTGTGCCCTTACTGATAACATTTAAAATAAAATTCAGCACAATGCCAAATATGGGTTTCAATTATCGAAGTTTATAATCCCGCACGAAATTCGTACAGAAAATATTATATATAACAATAATAATTCTAATCGTTATAGATTACAAAGAATCCATGATCAAAATTAATTATCATAAATGTTCAATATGCTATATGCAATTATCTAATACACTTATATATAAAGCTAAAATAATTTTAATGATATTATTTTCCTGTTCATTAAACTATAAAAAAATGTACACGTGTAATGATACTATGGTATGCGATACGATGACTCACCGAATTTAACACGAATGTATTCATGCGGGTCCACTGTCCACAGTTCATCATCCTCTTCCGAATAAGACATGATTGGGAATAGTACGTCTTGTATAATAGCCATCATATGTGGCTTCAGGAACTTCCACGAGAGCGCGTGGCTTACTCTGAACAAATCACATTTGTAAATACGACAATACATTCACGAATATTTACTATATATTAAAATATTTCACAACAATAAAGATACTTGAACCTTTATGACTAAACGAATGTAAAATAATGAAACATTCTTGTTATTCCATAAATGGAAAAGCAGAAAAATATTATGTTTTAAAACATTGTTTAATAGTAATACAGGAAACAAATTATTAATTGATATATTCAAAATGAACGTGTAATGGTCTATAAAATTTATATACAAATTTACTGTGAATCATCACCGGTACCTGTCAAATAGTTTATACATAACATCTGGATATCATAAAAGATCCTACATTCTTTCTAAATCAGCGGTTTTCAAACAAATTCGCGTAAAATGCTACTATAATTTTGGGAAAGTCTGTTTAATATCATTTACAAACTTAGAAATATCATGATTCACTTGATAAATTCCGCGGCATAAACAAAAACGTCTAGAAACATCTAAAAATAAACTGTTACACAGAACAGTAACGAATAAAAAATGTGACATACCCTTGATTTATATAGTTCAGAGTCTGTTGTAGGACGCGTGGAGAAATGTATACACGCTTTCTATACTGGTCCAATATTTTCAACAAAACTTCAATGATACCCGCTGAGAATGTTTGCAAATACCATTCGGCGAACTCGTTATATTCTTTCGTCACATTACCAGGCGAACCGTATCTTTCAAACATCTTGTACATAATATGTAGCGCCCATTTCTTGCACTTCCACCACGGCAGATCGTGACGTTCGTCCTCCTCCACTTGTGATGCTTGCTCGGGCACAGGACGATCCGCAACCGCACGTACAATTTCCATCCATTGCGAGAACATATCCCGCCCGATCAGATCCAAAGGTAAAGTGTATTGAGTCAATGCAAAGTAAATTTTGAGTATTTGTTTCTGCAGCAGAACGGACTGTTCGCTTGGGTCCGGTAATAGTCGTACACACAACTGGTAAATCATAGGTAAAAGTAGATTCATCGCCTCGTTTAACGGGCCTCGTTCCTCGGGTTTTTTGTATTCAAAATTTTTCACCAACTGATACAGACAAAGCAATGCCCCAGGCCAGCCGCCGGCATCGGGATTCTGTAGGTATATACTGATTTTGTCTACGATTTGAGTCCAACGGCCCGGGAAATCATGTTTGACCATGTTGCTAACGCACACGGACAGTTGAACTCGAATTAGATCGGGCGCGTGGACCACAGCGTCCACAATGGAATCTCTGATCATAGCACGGTCTTGTTCGTGAACTGAAAATGGTATTGGTTGACCCAGCTCGGCGTCGCGTTCATGCCAGCTTTGACTAACTAGATTTTTCAAGTAAATGGCCCCAGCCTGCCGTACTGGCATGTCCAGGTCTGCCATCATCACCACTTGCAACAGTGACGGGGCAAAACCAATTATTTTGTGGATCTGTCAAGATAACATAACATGTTAAATATCTCATATTATGTTCAAATGGTTCATAATACACATATTCCAGACACAAAATGATATTTGCAACACGAATATTTGGGCGAAACAAAAAATTTGACATTGATTTGACTTTTGACAATATTACATATTTTGCATTCTAAAAATTTTACAAGATATATTAGGTTTTAAGTGACGATAAATATCTATTAGACAAATGTACGTGAAGCATTATAATTAACTATTAATATTTTAAGCGGGACAGTATGTTAGTATTTATTGATGAACCTTCAAAGTATTTTCCTTGTTCGAAATTAGTAATGTTTAACGAATGAATAAATAATTGGAAAGTAGGTAAACGATGGGAAAAATACTTGGGAAAGTAGATACAGTTAGTAAAAATGAAACGATTTTGTAATTAAGCCGGCATGTTCGGACAGCATGGAAGAAAAGCCACATGTTCTGCAAACCTGAGACAGTTGTTCTTCGGCTTGTTGCCTCTGGTTGGGATCTATCGTTGCCCGCAATAATTCTATTAACTTCCTTGTATCCATTTTAGCAGGATGACTTAAAACAATTTAACTTTATATTAAAAAACAAAAAAATATTGAAAATTTTAACAACAACCAGGATTCACCGAAAATTCATTTGTCACGTGACCCGACAATGGCAGAATTAAAGCTAACTTCGCAGTATAAATATTGAAACGTTCCATTGCAAAAATCACTAGTTCACGATGTAGGGAATTTAGGAACTAAGTCATAACCCAATATTTTCATGTTGTAGAGCTGTCAAAGTATGAAATAAATAATATATTTGTTGAAAATTGCAAAAAAAATGTACTGTATTAATCATGTAATAAATTTAAAATCTATAGACCGATCTGTAATAAAATATTTACGGAGACGGAAATCTAATCAATCCATAACAAAGTATTTATTAATATTCCAATACTTATGAATGATATTGATAGATATGTTTATTTTCTAGAGCAAAATGGGAGAGCGTTGTGGGATTAGAAATTCATGCTCAAATTGCATCAGAATCTAAATTATTTTCAGGAGCTGCTACTGATTTTGCAAGTCCTGTTAATTCGAATGTTTCGTTATTTGATGCCGCAATTCCTGGGACTTTACCGGTACTTGTTACTCATATCAAATACGTTATAATTTTTATTGAATAATATATATTTTAGGTACTAAATAAACGGTGTGTAGAGGCAGGAGTATTGACTGCACTAGCTCTATCATGTAGAGTAAATGCAGTATCCATGTTTGACAGAAAACATTACTTTTACGCTGATTTGCCTGTAAGATGAATTCGCTTTTTATTTAAAGTTCAATTGCTTAAGAGCTAATTTATTGTAGACTGGTTACCAAATTACTCAACAGAGGTCCCCATTAGCTAACGACGGTTATTTGAAATTTCAAGTGTATACACCAGGTGTGCATAAAGCTCCGTACACAAAAGTAGCTAACATTAAACAATTACAATTGGAACAAGACAGTGGTAAAAGTTTACACGACGAGGAAGCGTCTCGCAGTTTAGTAGATTTGAATCGTGCTGGAATTCCCCTGATGGAACTTGTGTTTGAACCAGATCTGACAGATGGTGAGGAAGCAGCTGCTCTTGTGAAGGAACTTGTGATGATATTACAACGTTTGGGTACCTGTTCTTGTAGAATGGAAGGTATAAATAATTGGTATAGTATTCAGATTAGATTGTACGTTATAACTGAAGTCTGTGATTATTTTATGTAAGAGGGTGCTTTGCGAGTTGATGCTAATGTATCAGTCAATTGTCCTGGTGAACCGTTAGGCACTCGAACTGAAATTAAAAACATCGGATCAATTCGTGGCGTAGCGGCAGCTGTCAAGTATGAAATACAACGGCAGATTACAGAACTAGAAGCTGGTAGTAGGATACTAAATGAAACTAGAGCGTGGGATGCACAACGAAAAGTTACCATAGCAATGAGAGACAAAGAAGTAGTGCAGGTATTACTGTTATTATCTTAACTATATCCAGCGTTATTAATTGTAAATTAAAGGATTACAGATACATGCCTGAACCGAATTTACCTCCATTACATCTAAACATGGGACTGGATACAGGTGTGGTAAATAAATTTGTAAATGTAGAACAGTTAAAGAAAAATATACCCGAATTACCGGAAGAAACTAGAGAAAATCTTTGTACAAATTACCACCTCACACCGGAACAAGCTATTATTCTTGTTGTATGTATCTATTTCAAATATATCGGGCTTTATTTAGCAAAAATAAGTTTTAATTTTTCATTGAAAATTTATTTCAGAATGAAGACGTACTTCTTCAGTATTTCAAAGATATTTCGAAAAACTCGGAAAGAGAAACAAAGTTAATAGTGAATATATTAATTAATGAACTTCTTACATTAGTGAATAAGTATAAAATATACCTGGAAAATGTGTAAGTATTGTACACGTTTTAAAAAAATACTTTATAATGTTCATTTTATATATAGCAATATTCCTTCGAATCATCTGGGTGAATTGGTCGATTTAATTCAATCAAAAACTATTAATTTAGTCACAGCTCGGAAGATATTGGAAGAAATTATCAATGGTGACAGCAGATCACCTGGTGAAGTAAGTAGCTATAGTTTTATACTGTAGAACAGCCAAATAACTACAATTACAATATATATTTGTTAGATAACTGAAAAGAATAATTGGGCACAAATAAAAGGCACAGCACAGATTACAAAATTATGCGAAGATATAATAAAGGAAAATCCGAAACTAGTTACGCAATATCTATCCGGAAAAACTAAAGTTTTCAGTGCGCTATTGGGAAAAGCAGCTGTCAAATCTGAACAACGTGCTAATATGGCGGAAGTCACGCAGATTCTAAAAGAATTACTCTCAAAGAAGTCTAACAAGCAATAAATTGTTTATGTATGTAATGAATTATTGTATAGGAAATAAAGTATGTGATTTTTACAATATATATATTGTGTTTATTGGTTCCCATAAGTTCACTTACATGGTGTGAGAGTCAACTGTCTACAAGTTAGTAACATTTGACATTTAAGATTAACAGTGTGAATGATAAAAACATACACTGAAGTTAATTTCATTAATTCATATACAATAAATATGTATCTTTTATCATCAATCGTTAATCGTTTTTCAAACAAGTACTACGTAAAATATTCTGAAAATTATTAGTGTGAAAATACTCATTAAGATTTTATTGCAACTCAGGTAACTTGAATGGAAAAATGAGTTCAGCTACTTTTTACAAATATATGTTAATATAACAATACTGGTAAGAATCGCAGTATAAAAGTGATAAATATGCTACTACATATTTGCGATTATGTTTGTGAATTTTCAAAAAGAAAGCAGTCTTGCTATTTCCAAGGCTTTCAATCATATCTTTCAAATTCCAATTGTAAAAGACCATTATATTCAATGCAATTGATGCAGGTGACGTTCGGCATACAGTCAGCGGACGTATGAGACGAACGTTACTAGTAATGAATAAATAGTACTGGAACTAAACATATCACATACATGGCAGACATAGTGTATCGTCAACCCTCGAATATTACATAAACGAAGCAATAAACAGATATAAAAAATAGAAATGGAATGAAAATTCGAGGTACAAAGACGTAAAATAATACAAGGAAGATCATAGATAGAAACACAAGCAACGACACATACGTGTGCGAAACAAGCATGGTTCCAAACACAAATAAATTCTACACATGATAAGAGTTTAATTTGTCAAATAAATGCACTGAACTTACGTACTTGTAACTGTTTCTGAAAAATATCATTTAATTTTCTTTTAGCACGATTCATTATCACATATTTACCCAAAAATGCAAGTCAACTTTTTCTTTACAAATGCAACAGTAGTTATTGACGAGCAATAATCGTTTCAGCTTTGCTGATAAATTGATCTGTCTAATACAGAATAGAAAATAATATTTAAATCAATTAAAAATACAGTTCTCAACAACGGGGGAGGAAAATTAATACAATTATTTATTTTATTCTGTATTGACAATGCTATTTACTGACAGCTGATTGCAAAGTAATATTCTTGAATGAAATTCTCTATTGCTTGTACAACAGTTGAAATAATAATTCAAACAATTAAATATGCCAAACTGAAAAACCAGTAATGCAAGTGGATATTTGAGTGAAAATTCATATTGTCACAATGAAATATTTTATAGAAATATACAAATGATCAATAGAGTTATAAGAACAATGACTTTGCAAACAGCCTTACTATACAAATACATACTTGTCTTTGGTATGAGACTAATATAACGTACTTCAATCTGTGGTAACTCTATGAGCTTTTCATTAAAAAATAATACAATCAAAACACAATAAAAATATAAAAATTACTCACTAAAAAAATAAATAAGAACTAACAAAATTCACAGTATATGACCACTTCGTAACATGCAATGCGTTTGAATAGATTCCTTCTAACCGTAACCAGATTTCGTTCTTCAGATTGTATTTCGTAATATCTACTATATAAAATCTAATCAATTAATTTGTTTCAATGATAACAGAGAATATCTATGGACAAAAAGCTCTTAGATTACCATTTTCTTGTGTCTTTTTATCATTTCTTTATAATATTGTATATATATATGACTTTTATTTATATGTTATTCTTAATTAATAATTTAGTATATTACAATCAACTACAGTATAAAGTGTTTCTGTAAAGCTAACTTTATATTCTAATTACATAATTTATTTAGTCTCTCTCATGAAGTCAAGTTACAAACGACTCGGTCCAGGGGCAGGGGGGCCAGACGGGGGGGCAATGGATTCGTTGTAACCAAACATTTACTTACATTACATTTATATTATACCTGTATATAGATACATGTAGTGATTAGACAACTCAACATTCATCAACATTACAAGCGCTAACGTGAAATCCTAAATAATATATACGTATATATTCCTTACTAAGTTGGAATAATAGTATTTATTTACAATTTCACAGTAGCGTACAGTATGTATGTATGTATGCTGAGTTCTAGAATCACATACGACAGTGTATGTGTGTGTGTGTGTGTGTGTTTTAGGGGGAGCGGAGCGGAGGGTGTGGTGTGTGATGACAATTAGACTATAAAGATGGAGTCTTGATTCTGTAGCAGATACTGTGTGAACAAGTTGATAGGCCCAATGGCCATCAATGACATTTGCTCTCGTTCAGGCCAAATTAAATTCGGACCAAATACTACTGCCAAATTTTGCGCGTTCATTTTGTTTAAATCACTTCTATCCATTACCTAGAATAATACAATTTGCTATAAAAATAATTTATATCTTTTAAAACTATTGCACATTCATAGATTGTTTTAAGAACCGCGCGTATTGAAGTAGCTATTTATTTTTGTACAAAATCATTTTGAGTTTATCATAGGCCAGTGTAAAATGGATGACTTACCCGTGATAAAAAGTTGACAAGATATTTTAGAATTCTATAATTATCAACCGGAAGTCGTTCTAGTATTAAAATTGATACTCGCCGGTGACGTTCATCCATGCTCCATGCTGAAAACAAACATATATACGTACACCATTTGCATAATAATTATTTCTATTCGTGTATGTACGTGTTAACGTACAACTATATAACTGTTATGTATTCAAGTGTAGTGAACGACACTGTCAGAATTAATTATATCCACATTAACTATGAACTGTTGTGAACTATTAGCTAATTATCATTTGCCTCTAATTCTGGGTGGCAGCGCTGTAGAGAATTGTTGGTGAATGGCAAGTCACTTACTCTGGTATTGTATTATCTCTTCGTACAAGTCAAACGTGAGCAAGGGTTCCTTCAGTTCACGGAGGAATGTCTTGAGCAGTACGGCTGCCACGTGCGGATCGTTCAGTATGACTTTCTCGCCTTGGTTTATCCTGGTCTGTAGGTCGCGCACTATCGCAGTGTTGGGCGACCGACGGAACAGACCCTCCGTCTCTAGAGCGTCGGGTCGGTCCAGATATTCGATACACAGTTTCATAACGGGCGGTATAGTGGCAGACTTGTTATTTTTCTTGATAAACTGGAGAGTCACACCGAACTGGTATGTTGGAAGCGCAGGCGTTTGGGAAGCAGCCGAATCAGTAGTGCTAGCATTATGTCGCGCTAGCAACTGTTCGTCATGTCTACAAGTTTCAATGATACAATCATACATCATTTCACTAGCAAATACCCAACCGTGTTATATAAATTCACTTGATATTAATAAAATACTAGTTAAAAAACACATTTCGTAAGATTATATATATTATTGCACAAGCAATGGAAAGGTTATGCTTAAAATAAATTTATAATAATATTTATTTATTACAGCGTAAACAAATACCTACGCGTGCAAAAACCACAAAGTAGGCAATCCAATAAATATTGCATTTTACACGAGAATTTTGGTAAATTTTCCGAAAGAATTTGACAGAAATACGTGACATATGATCATGGCAACATGATACTTCAAAAGCATAATTTCAAAAATAAAACAACAGTGAAATATTTCAAAAGCTACTATATGTATAATTCTAGTGAGATATAACTTGAATAATCAAAGTTGCAGGATACAGAGACAAAGTGTCACATTACATAGATGTTAACCGCAGAGGCCAAGCATAAACTAGGTATATAATTTCAAATCAACTTACTCAACGATAGCCGCCGGTACGGACAGCTGGTCTAAATGTAAATGATCTTTCAGTTCTTGCAGGAAATTGATGTACATAATTTTCCTGCCGAATTTCACACTGATGGCCGGTTTGAAGATCTGTGAGATGATACGTAGGAAGCTGGTCGGATGTACTAAGTACAATGCTTTAAGATTCTTCTTATATTTACGATCGAATGCACGATACGCTTGCCATAACCACGACAACGGTGGTTTATTCTTGCTGGTTAAACCATAATGGAAGTACACAAGACTGTAGTCTTGTTCTACGTATTTATCTAAAGTAAATTTGAGGTACCTATAAGTGAAAACAATATTAGAATTACTGAAAATATATTTTTAAACTTAACAATGGGATGTGCTAGCTTTAAATGATTCAAAAAATAGAAAACTAGATTTAATAATCTAATTTTGGATATTAAAATTTTGGTAAACATGTTTATGCAATTGCGACAGCAATTACAAAATTCTAAAATCTTTAATAGGATATAAAAATCTGAGATAAACAAAATCTATAAAAAACTACATAGCTCACATCATATTTAGATGCTCTGGTATCAGAAAATCAATAAAAATTTTTTGCTTATTTATTCTGCACATCTAGCTCGTATATTTTCCTTATTTTAATCCCCCTTCCACCCCCAATAAAAAGCAAAGTTTACGTGTTGCCATGGTAATGACAAATTGCATCGATTTTCGACGGTAACGTTGATGCAGATGTTTATTTTAAGAACAGTTACACACACACAGAGATAAAGTTATAACTAATAAATTTTTATATGTTTATCACTGTTATTATGAAGTATTTAATTAAACACGAGAGATATGAGAGGCGATATTATCATAAATATTTGTATCTATAGATACAGGAAATTGAAATGTATATTACTATAATAACCGTATTAAATATGTATGATAACACGTAGACATGTTGAATAAGGAAGAAATATACTTACATTAAAAACCGAGTGTGATCCAACTCCTTGTTACTAGGTAATTTACAAGCGTACACAACGATACATCTTCGTCCAACAGTATCATCGCCAACCACATCTACAATTCCCAAATTTGCGATATCTTCAAAAGTACCACATGGATCCGAATCGTCATCCACAGCCGGATAACTAAGACTCAAACTGTCAATACCGGCACAAATTTGTGGGGCATGCGACAATTGTTCTTCGAAATTGTCGTCCGTAAAATCAGATACAGGAGATTCCATACCGTTCGATTCGATTTCTTGTATTAATTCAACTGTACAACAGAATGACACATATTCGTAGTATGAAACACCTTTTTCTAATGCGACTGATAAACTGCGTTAACTTTGCTTACTGATAATAAAACTCTAGATAAGAAAATATATTTATTTTAGATATGACACATCTGTGAATCAACAAATAATATGATAAGAAATCGTATATATCTATCCAGTACAATGGTAAACATTCAAGTATATTTTGCTGCGACTCATAAGTTTTATGTTTCTGTTGTATCAGTGTAAGCCCACATGCACACAATAAACTTACCTGTGTTTGCATCAGGAGGTTGGTGTAATTCAGTATCATCAAATTCGAGATTCGGTTCATAATCATGATAATCTGACAGACTAGGATATGGTTCTTCTCCATCTGCAACTCCGTGAGTCACTAAAAGTAAAAGACAATTGCTTTGTAACACATTCAATGATAAGTTCTGATAAGTTCAATTGTTTTATAGTTTCAATAAAAAACTAATATTAGAAATAAGTAAATTTTATAATGATATGCAACAATTACTAGTAATATATGTATGTGTTACACCCAATGTCAAAGAAAATTAGTATTTACCTGGAAAAGCTTTCACTGGACTCAGTTTTTGCTGATGTTCTGCGTCCATTGCTTTATTGTCCAAAATAAAATTCATTGTTACGGAAAAATTAAAATACACTCCCTATTACGATACCATCTGTTTATAGTTGTGAGTAAATGTTATACAAAGTAGACTTAAAGATCTGTATATAATGTAAGTGTATAAATAAACATCACGACTAGCAAGAAGTGAGATTTTCAAACAACTGAAAACAACGTAGTTTGACAGCTGGTCGTATGTCAACGAAAGCACAACTTAAAAATTCACCACAGTTTTCATTTTTGTCAATACTGAAAACACATTTTAATGAATGTAGGTGTTGTTAATAAATCACTAGACGGAAGTATAATATAATAACTTCGGTGTTTAGTCACACAATAACTACGAGAAATGTGTGGATATCACTTTCTGCAAGACGCCATGACGAATACACCAACGTTTTATTTTAAACAGTGGCTCTCAAACATTGTTGTGCACGTATTTTTTTTTGTAAAAACCAAAAATGCAGGCGATAAATATTTAATCGATTACATCAAACGGTGTATATTTATATCGTCATTGCTATTATTGAAAATAATGATATGATGAAAAAAAAGCTTTATAAAAAAGGTAATGATGTTAAACAAAAATCTTATCATACTTATTAAACAAATAAATCATGCATCACCGTGAACAAACATGTACAATCAATAAAAAACTTAATATTCAAGAACTTTATTCAGAGAAAATGAATTACGTACAGGGAACCATGTTTATTTAAAAGCATATCACAATAATACACATATTGAAAGTTGAAATACATAATATGAATTGTCATGATTAAGAATTATAAGTATTACAAAGGTTTAAAAGAACATTACAATAAACGTTAATAATATAATAATACATTTGTTTGTGTGAATGTGTTCTTCGTGGATTTATCCTCCGAAACCGTACAGTGTGCGGCCCTGTCGTTTCAGAGCATACACCACGTCCATGGCAGTGACGGTTTTACGTTTTGCATGCTCAGTGTAGGTGACTGCATCTCTGATAACGTTTTCCAAAAACACCTTCAGCACACCACGAGTTTCTTCATATATCAGACCAGAAATACGTTTCACTCCGCCTCTTCTAGCTAAACGACGGATGGCTGGTTTTGTTATACCCTGGATATTATCACGAAGTACTTTTCTATGACGTTTAGCACCTCCTTTTCCTAATCCTTTGCCTCCTTTACCGCGACCAGTCATTTTCGCTTAACGATTCAACAAAGTGATTTCACAATGTTTCTGCAATAATTCTGATGCGCAACGATTTGCTTTGCTTTTCGTGTCACCAACACAAACAAACGAGTACACGCACCTTTAGTTGTTTATATAGATTTCCACTAGAAATGGGCGTGTTTATAACTGGCCAATCAGATTTCAGAGTTTGCTAATCCGCCAAGTTTAAACCATTACTGTTACTATCATATGTAAGTAAAATGTTCACAATATTTAGGTTTAATTACAAGAATTTTGCCTGCATTAACCCGATAGTTTTAAATAATTATTCTATAATATGCGGCACGTTTTCTCTTGTAATCACATGTTGTACTTACCAATAGTTATACAAACTGGAACACAAATAAAACAATTTACAAGATGTGAAATAATTTAATATTTATTTAAAAGAAAGGCATACGAATAAAACAGTAACAATTTTAATGTATGGAGTGCACTGGTTTCGCTAGTTAATAGATAATAATAATGTAAAACAAAGAACTTATAAAATATGATTTTACTGTAACCCTTTTGTACATCAGATATAGTAATTGTAAAAATATCATTTAACAAACATACGAACGTACATTATACACACATTGTAATCTCTTGTTTCTCGAGAAGAGTCTGCATAAATATTAGATTCATTTATATTTATTTATTTATTTATGGAAAAGGCATCTTTATTTGGTAACACATATAAACTTAACACTCTCTCTCTCTCTCTCTCTGTATGTACAACATTTAGATCTATATATTTATGGTACAGTAACAGTAATATAATAAAAAAATATATATAATTTAATTTCTTACCATAATCACCATGTTATCAATCATTTATAATTGTACAATATGCACATTGCATCTGTATAAAATAAATAGTGCACACAAAAATACAAGTAAAGTTTAGTATGTATATTTCTTCTATTTAAATATTCATCTTCATCCACGGTAGCTATTTACTACAAGTATGTATAGAGGAGAAGTCTTCCGAGAACGGTATCATCTGCACGGTGTACTCTTCTTCGAACATGGCAAGTTTCAAACATATCGTACATACAACAATTATTTCATAAACAAGAAAACAAAAACATTCATTACGACGCGATCTCTGTCGCCGTGGTGGACCATGACGAACCATAATTATCATCCGTAGCGCTTCTTCACAGAGAGGGGAAGGGGTAGGGAGGATTTGCGAACAGACAGTCACAGCACATGAATAGAAAGAGGTGTACATGTTGTATGTGTGTGTGTGTTACATACGAATATAAACACTTTTATATTTCACTTTTACACAGAGTAGAAAATTCAGCTTAGAATTGTTTGTATCCAGCTGTAACAACAACCAGACATGGAACACATGAATCACTAACTATCTCTGCTCTTCGAGTGACACCGACGTGGCCACGGCAGTGGCCAGTCATACTGCCGTGGTACCGGGCCCCCTACATTCTTCTCGAAATACTGAAAGAATGGGAACCACCATTCTCGTGCGATGTAATTATTTGGACCAGATTTCTGTACAGAAAACAATGAATTCATGAACACTATATTCTGTGATAATTACTACAGTATTATATAAATTATTCGTACATTAAAAAATTAACCCGTAAATTGCTATCTTTGATTTTTTTTACAGGCAGCCTGTATGTATAAATATGTTGGTAGTAGTACCTTTAATTGAGAATTGTTGGCTAGCGAATGGTATGTCCAGAATAATCGTGTCGTAACGTAGTACGCTATTACTATATCTACAGAATAATGGCCATGTGCTAGAAGAACCATTATTATGCCAGTGAATGACACTATCCACGATATCCAATGAAATGGAAAGAATCTTTTTGGCGAATCTGAAAGCATGAGTAAGAAATACATGTTGAATCTTGTCAGTTTCAATGGGTGTAAATGGTTAAAATATTATTTGATTTGATTACTTACATTCGGAAATAAGTAAATAGGACAATACTAGGACGACGGTATGGCCACTGTATATGTAATCACCGCAGTACGTATGTTTCCCGTTGACGGACAGTCCGAAGCCAGAGATTAACTGTAGAACACGGGTGGTCACCAGGTATGCTGACGTTTGATTGGCTTTCGGAGAGCAGTAGTAAGTTTTACTAGCAACTGGCAGTACTGTTATATACATAGTGATCGCTCGCATCAAGTACAACAGCGATAAAATTAGGAAAACTCTTCGGAAAACGATAAACCTACAAAATGAGAACAGATTAGCTACAATGCAGACTTGTACAGCGAGCGAGTATAACTAACCTATGCTTATGGAATACCAGGACAAGTGCTGTGGCATTTACAGAGATCATGATGAGGTATTCAGACACGTCCAGTGCCCAATCCAGGGCCGGTACAGTGTCCAGGAACTTATCTGGCAATGGTCCGTACTTGTCTCGATCTGGCACACGTTCATGCACCAATGCAAGGGACGTAGTGGTCAGTATAAAATTTATTATCATAATGAAAAGGGCTGAAACAAACAAACATATAACATTATCATCGGTGTTACATAAAACCGAAAGTTATTTCAACGGCAGACAAATAAAACGTGGTTTTTATTAGTAATAAAGTTATTTTCAGAGTAAGTAAAAAAAATCAGCGAGGCTACTGTTTAATATTGGCATGCAGGATAAAATTAAATTCAAACATTATAAACATAAAACAGATAAGTAACGCCACTGGGAGGTTTATCAACCATAGAATAGAGTTTATAATTAACACTATTTTGCTAACGTCACTTTGACACTGCAAGTTCACGTCGCTATCAGTTGCACGAGTGACGTTATGAATGATAATGAAATCAGTTCATAGTTTTTACGACTCACCTACAAAAGTTTTCCATTTTTCTTTGGGAAATTTCGGCTCTTCCCTAACGGGCGGTGGCATACTAATTTTAATGACGCCATTCGAGTTCGTGTGCAGGCTACCGTTTCGAATGACATCGTCGCCATCATCTTCATCGTCGTCGAAGTATTCCTTGGTGGCGGGATGGTTACCGTGGCCCCATTTCTCACTTTTCGTGGGGGTTGGCAGCAGTGGTTGTCGCTGGTATAAGTCTCCTTGGGTCATCTTCGATGTGGCGGGGACTTCTTCGTCGTCTACTGGTACCTCTGTCGTGGACAAGTTCGTACGGGGATTTAACAGTGCATGTGTCGAGTTACGCTGTAGAGTTAACGGCGGGATTGTCTGGTCAGTTGAATGAATGCTGCCATAATCATTACGATTTGAGAATTTTGGATCCAATACCATTCTGAAATAACAGACCAGTTTTACAAAATGTTAGATAAATACTTCTACTATAATCTGTTACATGACTAGTATGTACTGAATTAGATATAATATTTTACATGACTAGTATGTATTGTATGTAGATAAAATATTTCAATATCAAACAATATAAATACATACAGTGATGTTCAAAATGTTTCAATATTTTAACATTACAATATTTATCGAAACCATTCATTTAAAACTTCCAAGTGATAAAATTGTACATATAAACAATGACATATTTGAATTATATTTTAGATAAATTCAAACTTGATAATTAGCAGAAAACAGTTTTTTCCATAGTAACATATCACTTCAATATTATTTTACTTTCATAAAGTGTTAGAAATTAATTTTGTTTATAATTCTACTTATGATTAAATACTAAAATCAATGTATAGATTATTACTGCGATAGTAATACTATTTGGTCAATAATATGTATTTTTATATACAGATGGCCATGTAATTTGATAATGCTGAACATCAGAAATTTTATTATATCATGTATGTTACTGCCGGAATAGAAGCAGAGATAATTTTTTTTATATCATTAAATTACTCGACATGTGATCATTGGATATATTAAGGGTTGCATTGCATATTCCTGTTTATCTAATACAGATTAAATATATTTTGAAATAAAATATATATTATACAAACGGTGTTAATGAAACTGTTGACTTACGTGTACCCCTACGATAAAGCACTGGTTTAATTAGTTACACCGAGGTGTTTATAAGCGCTGTATTGACACTGTACTACTAACAACAAACAGCAAATAATATATGACAATACAGCTATAATCGAGGTACATTATATGCCCATTACATTACATCATCTCATAAGGAATTCAGGTGAAATAAATCTCAAGTTCAGATTATGTATATAATTCAATGTTGTTGGCACATAAAAGACACAATAGACTTTCGTTCTCAGATACACGACCGTGATGGCCAAGAAATGCTGCTAATATTTTGAACATTTAATTTAGTATATTTAGTACAGGTAAACTTTTGTATGATTTAAAATAGTAAATGCGCACTATTCATGATTTCAATGTCATTTCAATGTTTGGTTCGGTATTACAACAGGCTGTTATTGGTTAAATAGCTTTGTATCTACCTCACACACAAACACATTTAGAACACACACATGTTCATACACTTACACGTACATATATACATTTATGTTAATGTTGTAAAGAATCATTGTTATATATGAATGCAATTGCAAACACACAATAGTCACATGTATTTATGGCTCAACATAATAAAAATAAATTTCAAGTGTGTACGTAGAAAAAATTAAATGTAATATTCTATCTATTCAAATTAAACACAATAGCGGATAGTTGTTATATAAAATTATATTTTATCTATCAAATGATAAGAGTATGTTTTGTTGTTTAACAGACATACAGAAACAAATATTATAGATATAGATAAGTACATGGTTAACCTTTATATCCGACTTCGATAAAGTCGATTCTTATCTAGATCTATTTCAGTAAATTAAAATTCTGATAAAATGTATACGTTCAGATCATTGACTCGTACTTGAATTATGAACATGATATGCATTTATAAATACATTACAATTAATAATTACATTGACAAGCGAAAGTACTGCAATATTTAATTTAGTTTTAATAATATTTTGATTAATTTTGTAGTGTAATGTAAAAATGCAACTGCTAAACAATAAAAATGTGTATGATGACATGTTATTAATACTCTGGCGTAGTTATGTTACGAACTATTTGTACATAGTACAGATAATACAATGGAATGCGTCATTTTAGTTTTAAATTATCTAAAACAGTGTTTCTCAATTAGTGTTCTGCATGCCCCCCCCAGCAAAATTTTGCACAAAATTTTATTGAAAATTATCTGTTCAGGATATTAGTGTTTCCGTTAATATAATTTGGTATTTCCGACGAGAGCACATGGTTCAATTCAAACAAGAGATAAACAAATATATTATTTAAATGGAATATAAATATACAATAAAAGTGTTTCATAAATGATAAAGGGTTTCTGTTACCTCATAAATGAGAAAATTATAAAATTATGTAAGCAAACTCAATATGCATACATATATATGTGTAATTTTTTAATGAATTATTCATTATTTAATAAACTATACGAAAATCAATGTATTACGGATACGAAATTGCATAATATTTCGAAAGAAACGCAAAAAATAAAAGGTGATATTTAATGAAACTTTTGGTCAGCCGCAAAAAAAAAGATATTTTTGTGGGATGAATTATGAATATGTATTTATTGTATTGTTTAACCTCGAATTTAACACATTTCAGTTCACACAGTTAATTAAATTGCTCAATTTATTTGCTTTGGATATTTTTTATTGCATCAGAAAAATAGAAATTATATTCTACGCCAGTAATGAAACTATTTAATAAATAATGTATGTATGTAACATTGGTTAAAACATTTTAATATGCTTTTTATTTTTAAGTCTGAAGAGCAGAAAAACACTTAAGTTTCAAGTACTGGGCTGCTTGTAACACAGAAATGAATGTATTTAAATAGTGATAATTAACATAATTTACAGTCGAATTACAAACATAAGTGTCAGAGTCTTACATACCCTCAAATCAATATAATAATGTAATCATTATATCAAGTAGATACTTTATATGAAAAAATGTACCGTAATAATATGTCATAATAGTAGACAATAATTCATCAATGACAACCAATCTGTTATCAAGGTTTTATGCCCAGTGTACTTGACGTTCAAATGAATATAAAATTACAGGGTTAATTGACCAATTTTCCCACCCTATAAAACACGTCACTTGCTGTTTACACTTCAAAACATTTTCAGCAATGACGTAGCAAAACTTTCTTGGCATTATACATGATGTTAACAAAATTAACATCTTAGTTAAAAATAGCAGACAGGTCACAAACCTAATTTGATTCTTTCTCAATATTTACACGAGTACGTCGTCTTTTTAAATATAATATATGCAGCACTAAAAATAATAAATAAAATAATCTCAATACGATAAGATGCATAAAAACAAAGTACCCAAGAAGAAAACGCGAAAATTTTTGTTTATTTTTCGCATTTGGCAAGTTGTACCGCAGTCTGCTAAAAACAAAAGAATAATTCAGTAAGGTGATCGAGATCTAAAATTAACGCGCATCTTAAAATAAAATCTACAGTCTGCAATATAAATTCGTCAATCACATGTCTCGAACTAGATGTTTTGAAATATTTCATGTTACGCCACTGGTTTGACATTATGATAAAGGAAAAAAATGACGTGAATAATATAAATGCATGTTCTAGAAAAAAAATATACCGATAAGGTACGGCTTTTTTTGTTTTACTAACCCATTTTGTTAAAAACATGCCACCGAGATTTAAAAATAAGTTTTATCACAAATAATGCAAGATAAATAGTATCTCACACCAAATGCAAAACATCATTTATATACCGTCAGATCAGACTTAAATGGTCCAAAGATGACGTTACATGCGCAACTCTCACAAATTGCAAATTCATTAATAATCACGTGATTCGTAATGTTCAACGTTCACTTAAAATGACAAAAAAGAACCAGGATCATAACCTCCAAATTACCTTTTAAGACGGCAGGAAATATGTATACATTTGTGTCTCACTCGTAGACAAATCTCCGTAGTTCACTCATAATGTTTTACAATCTTCATAAAACCACATATGTCATAACTTTATGACAGACACAAGACAGAGGTTTCACTTGAAAGATGCACAAGTCACTTATAACATTGTCTGAAAATTTGTTACCTACTATTAAAGAAAATAGAACTTGATATTCACAAAAAAAAACACGTATACTATGAGGTTCTGGTTTTCTACAGTTGAATACAAACTTTTCTAATGTACTCAAGCGTAAAGTGAATCCGTGTAACACTACTACATTGGTGCACTGTATTCTTGTGGCAATTGTCTGATCTAATTTTACTGCAAAGTTCCCCTGTATATGTAAATACGGGGATAAATCAGAACAGCAGTATTTCTTCTATCGCCACTCTTCTACCGGTTCGTAAGTAACAGTGTGCAATTGTTGGTTAGACAAGAAGAACTGGGGCGGTGAAGGGAAACAGTTGTGGAGTGCGCGTGTACCGTGATCTGAACCAGTGACCGTAAAACTGTTCAAACTTTTTATCCGCGGATGATTCACACTGGAAACGGAAAGCCAATTTCTTCCACTAGTTAAAATTCAATGAGTCAAACAATCATGTGGCCTTGCACTATTGATAGCGATATTTTAACAAATTGTTTCTGCATGCTAAAAAGTGACACGTTCATGATAATAAAATTAAATGTTATATGTACATGTTTATCAGTGAATAGGACTGTCACTGGAACCAAATAAATTATCTTAATAGTTACGTTTAGTCAATTATATTTAAACACTATTAATTATTTAATGAATTTTTATCTTTAAATTTAGTTCGTAAAATAAAAACTACATATTATAAACTACTGGTGAAAGATAACTTCAGTTACGTCAGGTTGGCCGAGTGGTCTAAGGCGCCAGATTTAAGCTCTGGTTCCCAAACGGGAGCGTGGGTTCGAAGCCCACACCTGACAAATCTTTCATTTTTATTTTTTATTGAAATATTTGTTAACATAATCAAATATATACGTGCATAATAAGTCATAATTGCGTTGTTAAGAAAATTTCTTTGCATAAATATTATGATTGTATCGTATAGTTCTACTTTATAATCAATTATCAATAAGGCTCAATGACAATATAAATCTAAATTCCAAAGTACTATAACGTTGCTCCATCGAACAACGGCTTTTTAATTATTTCTTTGTTTGCATTTACCTAGTATTCAACTTGTTTTTGCATGGCTGAATGCAAGTCTGAACAGTACTCTCATTGGTCTACATTCTTAATGGCTTTTACATAAAACTGACATTTCACTAACGGTCAGTTGTGCTACAAACACATTACAATAAATATCACTCAATTGCAATAGTGTGTTCTCTTACAGAAAATACTCGGGAAATATTAGTTATTAATTTAATTTTAAGATCAAATGTGATTGGTACATCACTGATGTAGGATAGTAGTGTTTGACTACCACTGATAAATACTGTTATACGACGGGAGGGGGGGGACTTATGGCAGCACAGCTGACTCCACTAGCAACTGCTACGGTGTAAATAAGGCCGGGAGCAAGTTTCTTAATGCAGGTAGTTCTATTTAATGTGTATATACCGAAAAGGGTAAAATGACTAAACAAGGGCATTCATTCTTCCTTTGCGCGGGAAAAATCTACGACCATGCATTTGTTAGTATGGAAATTATTAAATCTTTACATAACCCCAATACACCTGTAGCATTCACGATTGCGGTTTCATATATAAACACACGAAATTCAAGGCCAGATTTTGTAAATTTCGGTCACGATTCTAGAACGAACCAATTGACTTTTACTCTCATTTTCAATTTTATTTCAATGTAAGATTTAATGGAAATGTTAAATGACTGATTTAAGAACCGATGGTTTTAGTTTGAAGTCTAAACAAACTGTATTTTTAGCTAGTATACACATATATTGTATAATGCTGTTTCTCAGAATTTATATTTGTAAAAAGGTAAACATGTGGTAACTTGTGGTGGTCATATTAAGATATTGATGTACTATCTATACAAATAAATAGTGTACCAGTTATGTAGAACAGATATAGCTAAATATATTTAGTATTTGTACACAAATAATATTTACCTTGTGATAGTAGAAGTAATTTCAATGTGACTAATATTTATAGTGATTAAAGTGTGTCATTGTCAATAGAATATTACATATACTGTTAGCGTATATCTTACTAAGAATATTAATCACTACTATATATGCATACCAAATACTCATTAATCGTTTATATATAGATAAAGTAGTCTGCAAAATTACAAATATGTACTATGAAATAATCTTATTTGTTTTAATGATTTCAAAATTCTACAGAATAGCTTCCATTCACTGGCGAAGGACGAAATCTTCTTCATGTAATCGCAAAGTTTAATGGAATGTGTCGAAGTGGAGGTCATGTTTTTTAACGCTCATGATTATGAAACAACGTTATTGTCAGTTAGTTATGTGAAAAAGTGCATTAGGTATCTTAAAATACACATGTACAAACGTGGCTAGCTAACTACTAATCGTTGTTTATATATGTTTCGTATTTGTTGTTGCAGTATTTGAAACGCATAAAGAATATTGTAAATATATACACGTTGTATTTTACTATTACTAAAATACAAATAGCTACATTTTCTTAGCTGTAATTTTAAATATATTACGTAGTTCTGAATAAGAAGTATATAATCAAGAATAATAAGTTATTTATCTGATACTATCAATGTTATTATTTCTTCTCTATGAAACTTGTAAGAAAGACATGTTGCCTGTCAGTAAATGAACACAATTGTATAAACATTATAGTGAATTGAAATTTCCTCCTTGAAAAAGCATACAGGAAATGTTTATAATTTCACGTTCTATATCCTGTGCGTTCTCTGTCAATTAATATGTTGCACAGGATGATAATATATATTTATATGTGTATCGAAGTAAAAAGGTGGGCGAATGTATACGTTGTATTTATAGATGTGATTCAAGTAATGTTGGAAAAATTACGAGAAGAAACGTAACGCCACTGGAATTTGATGACGCAGTGAGGGACATTAATTTAATTGGACTCAATATGGCTGCATTATAATACGTACATGTACATGTGATGCGGTGCTTCTCAGACAGTTAGTACATATACAACATGTACATATCTGTATCTGGGTACACATACATGTGTGTATCTATATACGTGTAAGTCACAATTGGTAATAAATTTATTTCTTTTAGTCTTTTTTACGTTTCGGTCACATTATGTCATACATACCAGGGGTACATAATAGGGTTTTATTGTCAGTGGTAATTATTCGGTTAATTGTGTGTCTAGACAGGCCCGTATTGAGTGAAAATGTGATATAATATACCTGATATAATGATATATATTAACTGAAAGAAATCATAATGGTTAAAGACGTATAGATCATTTATAAAACTTAATAATGTACAAAAATCTTTGTTTTTTAGTTAGAAGGTTACCCAGAAATATTCAAACTTAAAAAAGTAATGAATAAATGTATTCGAAGCATGAACCATAACGAACATGAACCATAACAATTACAATATTCAATTCCAGTTTTGTGAAGGACATTAAAATCTTCAATTTATTTATATATATTTAAACCAAGGTTGAACAATGTACATATTTATCATTTGTATATGGTATAAATTTTATGGTTGAAAACGCTGCCATATATCAGAACAGAATAATAATACATTAAAATGCAACTTTTATGAGCATTCATTTTTAACGATGTGGAAGATTTAAGACGATGGAAATATAAAATTTACTGTATGGAATATTTGAACTAAATTTAGTTCAATTTCGTTTTAATTTCCAACAAAAGTTAATGAAATTGATTGATCTGATTAAAATATGGATTTAATCGTTCAGGGTCAATTTTCCGATAAGTTCAAATTCGATTAAGTATAAAGCCGATTAATTTTAATTAAATTATGATGTGATTTACTTGCAAGATTTTTATACTGAAAAAACAATTCAACAAATTGTGTTATTTGAATAATTTGTTTTTTTACACCCTTTGCAAATGATATAAAACATCGTCATTATAAAAATAATCGATAAAAATTGTGTATTTACTATGTGACATGTTTATATACTATTGAGCTTCAATTATATGACACACCTAACATATTTAGTTCAGTATATGTAAACATCGTTCTGCTGGGAATGTAGGTCAAAATAAGGGTATACATTATGTGTTACATGACACCTTTCGGTTTTTAATTTCATTAATTGATCTTACGTACATTCGCATACATGTCATTCTCACCCTAATTGGTTTATGCATGTTTATTATACACACACACACATGTAAACTACTAAAAAAACACGCGTCAACACGCACAGTGACATGTATATTGACATATTACTTACGTATGGTGATACGCGCGCATAAACAACATATATAATTACATTTCAGCAGACTTACTGATAGTAACAAAGATGTAAAAATGGCACTCAGTACAAATGAATTACACATTTTACATAATATGAGTCGTTTGCGGAAGATTATGAGTGCGGAACGGAAGCTCTATGTAAATTAAAGTGGGCATACGTAAAAAAAATTTGCATGCAACATTGAAAGAGAATAAAAAGTGAACTAAATAATCCTTGTTCATTAACAGTGACACTGGATATAAAGTACGTTAGGTTCATTACAGTCTTGAGTATATCAACTTTACTTTTTACTGCGAGAATGAAGGGTACGTACACTTGAAACAATTGTACATACGTTGTTTCATTGTGCAAGTAAATTTGAATTAAACTTTCAGAGTAAATGCAAGATTTACTTTACATTAGTTTGTAACTTTCAAATTGCTCGTTTGAAGATTTAAAATTATTATTTAACGAGTTTGATTTTCAGTAGTTAAATGTACACCGCAGACAAAAAAGATAAATTTATCACGTTTTAAAATCAACTACATTAGTATATTGAGTGTGTGACTAAGTGTTAATTGTATACAGTCAATATGCTAAAATGCCAGCAGCCCGCATTGCTTACACGTGATTTACGAATGGATAATAGCAAAAATTGCAAATATACGGGTAATACAGATGTTATTTTCAGACTTTGAATAGTGTACCATTATTTACAAAATAAACCATTATCCGCAACAACCGTAACTCGGATCATTAACCTTTACTAATTCTTAATCTAAGCCCCACGAAAAAATCCCCGAAGCAACAATTTCAATCTTCTAAGACCAATAAACAAAAATTTGTTTTAATTTGTAATACACTAAAATAAGAATTTATAAAAGATATTGGCACATGTTTCGTTTATCTGGATATATGATTTTTAGGATATTATTTTTAGAAAAACGATTTAGAATTTATGAAATAGACAAAAATGATTTCCGTATTTGTGGAGTCATGTAAAATTCCACTGATGATAATGTTATCGGTAGTGTATTACTTACTTGCGATTCATATTTAGCAATAGTTTAATTTGTTTGTGCTTAAAGTTCAACAGAAGAAAAATGTGTGTTCACTACACGCTGATACTAAAGACTACTAGTGTGCTTACTACGCAGTACAAGAAGTACAAGTACACTGACATTTAGAACCACGAGGTTCACCAATCAAATGATTCAACTCGCACAGAGGTTCAGTATTGTTTTTATATTTTCTGATAAAAGGTTACCAGGGATCATGTGTTGTTGTTGCGTTATCAAAACTTGACTGAATAACTTATTTATAGCAAGTAATTAGCGAGCATACACAATGTACTGAAACGTCAACCTACGGATGAGATTAATCAGTATTTTATTTACGAATTTGTTTTATTTTACTATTCAAATATGACTCATTGCTTATTCAATCGTGCCAAGCAGTAGTTTACAAGTTTCAATAGTGAATAAGTGTTTGTTCTTAGAATTTGACAATGACATAGTAAAAAATTATGATACTGCACATACAGCAATTTATTTACGACTTGTATTCATTGTTTTATAAATTCATAATCAGTGATTTCCAGATATATAAAGTAGATCCCCATATATCATCTCCCCACTCGCTAACATATATTTTAAAATCAAACGAACTGGTTGTTAAAAATATTACATACATGGGTGTAAGATTGGTCATCGACCTTTCAGGGGAAATATCTTTATATTCCTACATATTTTACATATATAAACTGACTGTACACATCATTAGTTCCTTTAGTAAACGCAACATTAAGCACACTGCTGTTGCTGGTGCTTAATTATCTTGTAAACATTCTAACTCATTAAAATAACAAACATGAGCGCTCGCTATTTTCTTGCACATAATTAGTTTGTCCTTATAAAACGAGGTTCATCAAGAGTACTGTATGATCTAATACAGCATGTATACAGAAAATTATCTTTTATTAATAGTATACATTTCAAACAACTATTGTCCCTTTTGCAAGATTACATATTACATATATCTAATTCTGACTAGCATTGAAATGGAAATTCAATTAATCCTAAGTATTGAAGCATTTTTAAGACAAATCACATTGACTGTACCGTGAATTATGTATGTATATCGATTGAATAATGATTAATTGCTTACCTGAGCAATGCACGTCGCCACTTCTCGCCTGTTTCCACGACAATTAACTGAAGTTTCATCGCTAAATGAGCTTATTTGGCACCTATGTAGCTCGTTGACGCCGCACGTTCACCGATTAGCTTACACTAGTTTCCGTAGTGAGGAGTCAACACTTTCGCACAGTTCATTTCCCCTAACACTAGCTACAATATATACACATCACGTCATATTACTTGTACTGCACTGACAGAACTACACAAGTCGTATACGAGAGTGACCTTTGCAACGAAAATTTTAGAAATCTATATTCGGTGACTAATGACAATGTTCCAGTTCTCCGAAAGAATTAAAATTGTGATAAATGCGCATCATTAAAGTAAAATATAATGCGTATGTTAACAGTAAATGGCTTCCTAATCCGCTCTGTACAGACATAATCACATAATTTACCAAATTAGATTAAATGGATTTCGTAGAAAAAAAAATTATGACATAATTTACTTTATTCTCAAAATTAGTTTAATAAAATTGCAAGTAATATATAAGACTTCGTAATAATAAGTACACGTTTAATATAAATATTTAAAAAAAATTAAAAAGAGGAAGAATTGTACCTCTGGTGGGACTCGAACCCACAATCCTCGGCTTAGGAGGCCGATGCCTTATCCATTAGGCCACAGAGGCAGACGCCATTACTTGCAACAAAGATATTACATATTCTAAATACTATAATCTATAATTTTCATGGAATATTCATATAAATATACTGAAAACACAGCTTTCTTTTATAATAACAAGTATGTGCTCAAGATTAAAGTTTTCCAACTTCGTGTTAATTTAATCTTAACACAAAATAAACCAAAATGACAATGTAATTATGTCCGAGCTGAATCTTGATAGAGTGCAAACTGTGGTTTCCGAGTAGATTGGGTAGAGAGGTAGAGCTAGTCAATTTGGAAAGTAGGTCAAAGCTCCAGACTGACTCCCAGTCCACCAGCAGTGGCGTGTTAGAACCAGGGACCTCGACATTTATGACGTGTCCCCATTCAAATACTGACCCCGGCACATCTCAACCAACAGCGACGGATATTGTTTCACCAAGATGGCAAACCTCTCGTACAGGTTTTTATTACACGTAATCCTTGTTAGTGCCATCCACACAATCTCAAGAAATATTAAATGAAAATGGTTCTTTGTGACCTACATCTTCCGTACGAAATAGTTGCCAAATATTCAATACTGTTTTGAAGGGTTCTAATAACTTTTCGATGGAGAAAATTATGTATTTTTAATAGATTATTCCGGAGCTAAACAGTAAGGTTAAAACCAGGGTTAAAACAATAAATAATCCCACAAAAACCACGGATGGTAGAGTATCATCCGGTAACAGGATGTAACAGGAGTACAGAGCAACATTTGCGTAACATTATGATGCTATTCGTTGGCTGCAAGTTGCATAGAGGATGTATAAAATATACATACGAGTATTGCGTGTCCTCGAGAGTAAAATATTTTACGTTACGTTATGCCATTAAATTACAATCAGGTCAGCGTATTGCATGTGTATACTATAAAACAGTTTCTACAGGTTCATAATTCTCGTTCTGTATTCTTTATGAATAAAAAAAATTAGGTCTCAATAAAACACGATAAAATACTGTTATTGCTCCAGTAACTGACGTATGCAGTTCTTATCGGCCGAGAAGGAAAAAGTATGCAAATATGAATGAAAAAAAAAATATGTTGCAACAAATACGTTGTATAAACGTATAATTGATGAGCAACAGTATATGAAAAGCGTAGATATATTCATATATGTTTCTTTAATTATTAATCTCGAACTCGGTCATATGACAAATAAAAAAAACCTTATTTTTCTTTTTCTTATTAAACTTGAAATGCGAATTTTCACCCCAATTTGCTACCGGTTCTGGATGACTAGAACTTTTCTTGAATTGTTATGTGTCGTCTCAGAACAAGATTGTCTATATGAAGTTACAGAATAAAATTGAAATATCTTATATTTGTACATTAAAGAAACTTGTGTCGCATAGAAACTTATCTAGAATACAAATAGTGTGATGCCATTATTGGATAAATAAATAATAAAACGCACAAAATCGTTTATTTTTAGCCCTGTTCTGTGGAGATAGTTTTTATATATTTTGGCCGCGTATTTGAACGTGCGTCAACCCGTTGTTCGGACGTGCTGTGCAGACAAACAACTTACCAGGGTCGTCGAATGTGGGTATTGATTTTACCGGCTTTATAAAACAAATGCAGTCATTGTTCGTGTTCATTCGAGTTAGAGATGATTATTGAAGTAGACGTAAGCGTCGGACGATGACAATAATAGCCCTCCCACACACATACATACACAGTGTACACACGTGACCGCGTTTGGATGATGATCAGGTGGACGACCTATTGATCACAAAGGACACCGCTTCTACTTTTAGCAAAGTGATGAATATCAGAATGAACATACACACATAATAGTTTAATATGTTCATCTAATTAAGGTTAACCGAGAGGTCGTTCATCTATTTATTGGGGTGTGTTATAGGAAGCGTGTTTGCTGACAAAATTACAACATATAATTATTAAACACTAGTTGATATAATATTGTACTTATTTATGATATTTTTGTTCGACTGTTTGAATTTTCAAGATGGGTAAAAAAATACATTCTGTTCAAATATGCCACTTGTACACACAATATGAGGTCATTCGTTAATATCAACAACGAATTATCATATTATTTATTTAAAGAAACATTCTTTGAAGTTATTAACAGCGGTGTTAATTAGGAATTCATTGTGGAAAATTAATAACCTATTTTCAGTATTTTATTGTAATATACAATAACATATTTTTTTTCGTAAGCTGTGCGGAAAATGAATATTAATTATTTTTCGACATATTAAAAACAAACGTCAGAACGTCGCTCAATTATTAGTCAATTTACCTGCACGTAACACTTGCTCAATGCATAATTCATTTAGCAAAGATGAAAAATTATCTAATTAACTGTAAAATCGATACCGTAAAAATAAAGTACTGCAAATTTAATTAATTTCTTTTGTAACATACAGCTTTAATTATAGGAACACATACATATGCACTTCCGTTTTTACGACAGACTATCAAATAGAATATTTGAGACAATAAAAGGTTAAAAATATAATTTTATACCGATGACGTCACATATGGATAATTCAGTAAAACTCGTCTCATCGTGTCTGGGACGAAAATAAAACAATAAAAATTATGTCAAAGCTGGGGCACTAGCGTTCAATATTTTGCGGCCGTGTTATGCGAAAATAAATTTTGGTGGCAAAACAGGTGTTGCGGTAAAATTTACCGAAAGGTCACTCTCCGTACACACTCTTGGCAATTTGAAATTCTAACTGCATTTGACATTTTCATTCGGTATCAATGGGGCACCAGATTTTTGCATTGTATGAATTAAAAATGTCAAACGTATTTTCTCCTGGTCATTGTTATTGCGTTTCATAGTTTTGTATTAATTACCTTGAACAGAATGTTGATATATATGCACTAAATATAGCTAATGAACACAGATTTGACACTAAAATATTGTCACAGTTATCTACTACTACCATAATGTGAGGTTATGACAGACGCTTTGCGCATTGATACGCATCGCCCTACCCAAGTAGTACTGACGTCGTGACGCTCTGAATAACGTCACTGACGTCGGAGAAAACAAGTTCGCGCGTGCGCACACCGGAACATACGTTATATTTTACTGGTTTTTCTATGTTCAATGACAATTAAGTGCATTGCTTTACTGGCTGTGAGCTCATTTTTTCGTTGAGCTAGTGTTTGGTACAGATTGTAATTGGTTTTGTGAGAATTCAGTTGTATGTTTCTACAAAAGGCATGAATGAATGAAAGGCGCCCACGCGCTGGTTCCGCATTGATTTTTGTCGGTTCCGTGGAAGCGCGTGCAGATCCCGCTAGAACGGAAGTAAGAAGAAGCTCCGTTAAGTGGTACGAAATCAACAGGCATCTATATATATTCTCTTACTGTATAAAACCTATGCAATTACACATTGTAATACGTATGCGTCGCAGTAACGTATTCAGGCATCATCGTGAGGATGATATGAGATTACGAAAGATTACAGAAATGTAAAATAAAACTGCTCAGCTACAAATATCTGTTGCATTACATCCATGTACGGTGGGTTGCAGAAATATACCAAATGATACACTGTTGCAGGACAGATTATGCTTGTTATCTTGAGTGAGGTCTTGCTCCATTCCGTCAGGTTGTGTTCTATAAAACGCACTTCGTTCATAAATAATTTTGCACAAGGAAAGTCACATCATTTATGTATTGTTATCCGGCGTATATACTACAGAAATTCGTACGTATTATTTTGATATACGAAATGATAATAACACACGGTTTATTATTGTTTTATAATGAAAAACAGTGTGTGTGTGTACTACAAATAATACTAATAATGTATTTTGTGATCTTTATTATTACAGCCGAGATGCCAGGAATGAAATGTACGCACTGTGGCTCAGAATTAAAGTCAGAATGTAATCCTTGTTTAGAGAAAATCAAAGAAGATACAAAATGGCCGTGCAAGTATTGTTCGATGAAACTAAAACAACATGAAACGCACTGTAAATATTTTTACGAAGGTTACCGCCGCCGCCGTCGCCTTGTAGTAATCCATATGATTGTCAAGGATGTTACGGACCAAAATGAAGATATCATTCACATATATGTATAAATTAATCTATATATCAGCATGAAACAAATTTCCATGAAATTATATTAATTTTTGATCACTTTTATATTTTGTATGTATTCATTTTAAATAGTGTATTAGGATGCTAGGAAAATAAAGTGATATTTTATGCATAAATGTATTATTTTCATTACAAGATGCATCTAATAATTGAATAAAAATGTTTGCTTCGAAAATCTTACATTTTATCAAGTGCCGGTTGCATTTAGTAAAATAAATAAATACATCACGCTATATCCCAGTTACTCGCGAACAGCACAATTAAGTATTTATTAACGTACATCAGCGGAGTTGCCAGCTCACACCAGAACCAGGCACCTACAGTTTTTTGTGGAATGCGGACCACATGTACGGCAATGTTCTAGGCGGGAATCGAACCCGCACTTATTTATACAAGCTATGTTGCCATGGTTTGCGAACATATACCAATTTAATTCAATGTTAATATATCCTTATTGTTCCTTAATTGTTAACAAACATCTTTACATGTGTGTAAAGCGGTACGTATATTCTTACGCTCAGGCGTTTTTTTTTTATATTTTATGAGTAGGTCTTATAATAGTTAAGAGTTTTGTTAATTTTTATTAAAAAATGCTCATGAAAGCAGGCATATACCTATATCCCTGCGACCACACAGTAATATTATAAAAATAGATGAGCATTACACTAGTTACTAGTTTATAATCAAAAAATTCGCAGACATGCCAAGGTTAGTTTTAGTCTGTCTCACTTCAAATTGCAATGTAAGCATATGGAAATAAACCTTATTTTATCTATACCTTATTTACAATTATAGATGAACACCAGAAAAAAACCGACAATATGTATATTATAGTATTTGTACTATTTATTGCTTATAAATTAAACCGCCTAATTATGTTGTCTTTACAGAAAATATTGATTGAATTTTATTATTCCAAGTATAGGATATTGTCATATTGTTCCCAAAGCAGGTCATATAAGTCAAAAGTGTATGTACATATTTATCAGTAATATTTAATGCGCATGACTAAAAAACAAAAATCAGCTGTTTTATATTGCTTTTACTTACACTACGATCTATAAATAAATTCAAACCAAGAAAAATAAAATCATTCTTTCTGTGATAATATTTGGTTTAAGTTAGTGTATTTGATATTGTACAATGGGTGAGTATTGATACTAGTTAATTATACAATAATTCACATTGGCTGTGTGAAATATAGTCTCAGTTTGTTTCAGTTTAATTGTATAATAGAAATATTTCAGAGCACATCTCTAACCACATGTTTACATTCTGTGCGGACTAGGTGTGTGTTTGCAGACAAAATATATAGTACTAACATATACATTCATTAACATACTGACAATGTGAATATGTAACCTAATATGTATATATTTTATTAATTTCTTCTTACATATTAGCAAATAATTTATTATTGTAGGTAAGACATTATCACACTGTGTACGGGCCACGCCTGAGAAAGATAAAAATATAGAGAAAGATAACTATATGGAGAAAGATAAAAATGTAGAAAAGGATAACGATATAGAGAAAGACAGCTATACAGATTATGATGATGAATTCAAATATGAGAGATCGTATGTATGCGCTGACGTATATGATTGCGAAAGTTGTTACGGCAGTTTACCGTCGGAACCACCAGGGTTAGTGAACCAGATTTTAAATGAAATTCTTAAAGGATGCAACGCAAAGGATACTAGAAAATAATTCTGAAGAATTTCCCACGAGCACGAGTCATTTGAAGGATATTCTGTACATGCGCATTTATGTTGAAAGATAAATACATATACTGTATATTAATAATTTCTAGAAATTAGAATGTTGCAAGGTGCTATATATACATAATTATATTTATGTACTACTAATTGTTCAGAATGGGTATGTAATATTGTAAGATAAGTGGAAAATCTAGATGTGTTTTACATAGGGCATAGATTATAATATTTTCTGTTTGTATTTTTTATAATAGTGCTTCGACATTTGTCAGTAATGTTCAATGTACATGATAAAAAATTCACATGTAATTGAGGGTTGAAAAAAGTTAATTTTGTTTTGCTTTAAATTTCTAACTTGTTTAGTGTCGTTTATTATAAATTTGTGTAAATCTATTATGATAACAGACAATTTATATGAAATCATAAGTTAACGAATTAATACATTTTTCTTTATTCTCTCTCGCTTCAACAGTAATGTTAAATATGTTTTTTCCTCATTTACTTACATCAGGTGATTTAAATAAAGACAATGAACATTTTTATCTTAAATTAATTAACTTATTTATTTAGTGAATATATAAGAGTATATTGTTCATATGTATCAATATAGGCTAAATAGTGAATTTGTTACAAATTGTTAATTTTCTTATATTGTAGGAAGCAAGTTATCAGTGATAAGGTCCGATTGTAACTACTGCAGTTCGTCTGCAGCCTTGGCTTGTAAATGTACTGAGAAAAGCACTGACACTAAACAAAAACTGTCGCAAATCAAAACCGATACATATGACAGAACATCAACTGAACATAACATCAGTAACATAAAATCATTTGAGACACTCACAACTTTTTACAATCCGTACGATTGTAAAAAGTGTTATAGTTTGTTTCAAATAAAATTGTGACTAATTATTTTTTTACAGATACATAATATTAGGTTTGTTCTTTTCACCTACTGGCGTCTACTGCAAAACGTCAAGGTTATTACAGCTACTAC
>JAGJTL010000059.1:4461381-4474790 GCA_022063505.1 Calosoma granatense
TTGCTTTGTGAGTTTATAAAACGCACCTATGAATTCTATAAATGTATGGGCGCATGGAACGATGGAGCTAGTGTTAAACTTGCGTTGGAGGCGAGCGTGAACTGTATTCAGTTTATTTTTGTGCTGCAACATACAATTGAACTACATTTGTTCACGATGGGTATGTACAATTATTGTTGTAATTTAGAAGAAATATTAAAGTTTATATATATATATTTAAAAACAGTTAGAGAATGATAATTGTTTGATTATATTGCTTAGGTGCACAAGCAAGTTGTCAATACTGCGATGCACCGTCAGGTAAGCAGGAATGTGATTCTTGCATTAGAAAAATCAAACAGGACAAAATGTGGGAATGTCGGCATTGTTTGGCAAAGATGAAATGGGCACAACTGAAGATACACGAACGGATTTGTTTGACAGTATGCAAGATTCCATTTGATTGTGTTGGCTGTTGCGCCGTGGGCTCTTCTAATCTCGAGTATATTCGTAAACACTAATCTGTATTGTAATGTCTTAACTTAATATAATGTAATTCTATTATAGGTTAACAAGATTTATTATATTTATTTGTTATTCGTCTTTCTTAAACATAAAACAGTATGTATATGCATTTTCACATAAATATTGTATCGCACATTATGAAAATAAAATGAAATAAATTAATCAATTTCGTTACGAATGTTGATATTAATTAGTAGATAAATTGTATAGCTCATGTGCATGATATAAGGAACGTGATGACCACTGACAACCTAGTGTGTCTGTGCCAAAATTATGGCTCATTCATAAAATAAAGTTTCACTACATTTGAATTAATCTTTTACACTGCATTCACTATATAAAGCCGGACGTTCGCATATGTTTATTTTCATGTGAACAGAGAAACATAGTCTTATAATATTTAAGGGTTTTTGTTAAAAACTGCTTACGGAAGCAGGCATATACCTACATCCCTGCGACCACACTGCCATTCAGGAATATTATAAAAATATATGAGCATTACACTTGCTATTAGTTCATAATAAAACAATTCGCAAACATGCCGAGGTTATCCTCAGTCTATCTCACTTCAGTCATAATGTAAACATATGGGAATAAACCTGTAGCTACGTGTTTACGCTACATATATTCATTTCGATTTACAACTATATACGTATATAGTACTATTGTATATACATAAATAAATTTATTTTCATTTTATAAATACAATTTGAGAATTTCAAAAGATACAACATGAGAGAGTTTTGCTTTGTGAGTTTATAAAACGCACCTACGAATTCTAGGTATAAATGTATGGGCGCATGGAATGATGTGACTTGTGTTAAACTTGCGTTGGAGGCGAGCGTGAACTGCATTCAGTTTTTTTTGGTGCTGCAACATACAATTGAACTACATTTGTTCACGATGGGTATGTATAATTATTGTTGTAATTTACAAGAAATATTAAAGTTTATATTTATTTCAAAACTGTTACAGAATAATAATTGTTTTTATATTTATATTTATTTCAAAACCGTTAGAGAATGATAATTGTTTGATTGTATTGCTTAGGTTCACAGCCAAGTTGTCATCATTGCGATGCACCGTCGGATAAGCAGGAATGTGATTCTTGCATTAGAAAAATCAGACAGAACAAAATGTGGGAATGTGAGCATTGTTTGAAAAAGATGAAATGGGCACAACTGAAGATACACGAACGGGTCTGTTTCAAAGTATGCAGGAAACCAGCTGACTGTATGGGCTGTCGCTTCGTGGGCAATCGCTTCAAGTAAATCTTATATACGAGTATACTCATAGACATTAATCTATATTGTAATACCCTGACACTCATTATAATGTAACTCTATTATAGATTAACTAGATTTATTATATTTATTTGTTATTCGTCTTTCTTAAACATAAAACAGTATGTATATGCATTTTCATATAAATATTGTATCGCACATTATGAAAATACGATATTAATTACCAGATAAATTGTATACCTCATGCGTATGATATAAGGAACGCTATGACCACAGACAACATAGTTTGCCAGTGCTAAAATCATGACTCGTTCAGTTTGCATTCAAGCTTTGAAGTGTGTGGAAGTTGTCATCAGTGTTCTGACTAAATGGAATTAAAAATTATATACAATGGGTATGTACTGTGGTATAAAATAAAGTTTCACTACATTTGAATTAATCTTCACTATATATTGCCGGAAGGACGCACATGTTTATTTTCATGTGAACAGAGAAACATAACGTTTTGCATACATATTACATCGTAAATAATAAAGTGCATGTTTAGTGTTTAATTGTGCAATGGTGTTATTACAGACAAATGTATACATTGTGGTTCAGGACATGATACTGAATGTGATTCTTGCATTGAGAAAATCAAAGAAGGCAAGAAATGGTCGTGTAACCATTGTTCTGTGAAACTAAAATGGACCAGACTGAAAGAACATGAGAAAAAGTGCGAAAAACAACCATGCAGGAATCCGTATGATTGTTTAACATGCAAACAGTATTTAAACATAATTACAGGGAAACTAAGGTTAGAGACTGTTAAATATTCTAGTTTTACAAGTCAACTAGTTGGCAACACTGAATCAGACCACCGAATTCCATGACGTCATTACAAAATTTTCCTCAATCTCTCTCTCTCACTCTTAATGTAAACAGTGAAAACAATTGTTTATTTTTGTATAATTTTGAGAAAAGCTATGTATACATATGAACATTTTGCGATATTGCATGGCAGATATTTGTGTCGATGAAATAATTATGTCATTATTATTGATTGGGCCAGTGTATTGTATGTTTAATGAAAATCCAATAAATAAAAGAAAATGTTTATATTGTATTTAAGAAAAATTGCTAATAAAGATTATGATTTATAAATGTATGCTTTTATTTTCATTTATATCAGACATATAATCTTATATGAATATCTTTTGGCACAACACTTCTCGTGATGTCATTTCCCGTAAATCAGCTGTGTAATTATGTATTCCGGTCTGCGTATTTTTACCATTTACAATCTGTTTCACACTAGTGGGGAACTGCATCTTTATATAAACATACGCATGCGTTATAGTGACATTGTACTTAGGTATGAAATAGGCCCGCGACCAATCTGGCATGCCGCATTACAATCACAAGCAGTGACAAGTTTGAACGTGTTTTCATATCTACCAATATAGTTTTATATACGGTCTACGAATCTGTGGTCTGAATTTCAGTTAAAATCTATAGCGAAAGTCACAAAAAACTGGTGGAAGAAGATTGAATAAATAATTTGAATTTTTCTTTCCTCATTCTTTATAAAATGGGTTTAGGTAAGTAAATAAAAATATTTCTCTGTATTTGTATACATTTTTGTATACATAGTTCTTTAAAGTGAATGTTTATTAAAAAGTATATTATGTAATATAAACAAATATGCAAATAAGGTAAATAAGCCCTGTATGTTTATTAAAATGTCTGCTACTTTGAACAATGGGGAAAGCATGATGTTATGAATGAATATTTAAAAAGATGTGTGCAAAAATTGATCAATGTTCAAATTGCAGTGTTATATTTTTTTAAAAAGGAAAGTGATATAAATTTAGTTATCTAAATGAAGTCAATGAGCCGGCTGTTTCGTAGTTTAAAATTGCGAGCATGCGTGTACACGTTTTATAGCGATCTTACTATGTCAAGGTTGCGAAGATTTTTGCCAACTTTCCTCAGTCTGTCTCATTCGAGCGTGTTTGTTTTAGTGTATTTTTTATCCTGCATTCATTACGGGGTTTTAATACACATATCTATATCAACAAGATTAGTGATAATATAGTTAGTAGACAAAAACATTTATTATATCTTTACACATTATCTGTTACGGGTTATATATTGACACAACATTTTTACAGACTAAATTTATAAAGATCAACAAATAAGGATTAATAGAATGTTACTAACATTTTATCAATTCTGTTATGTATAAATCTTATTGTTACTGAAAACGTTTGCGAGAGAACTGTATTAAAATTGAACAATTTATTATTGACGAAAGACTTACAGACCAGGAAAACTGGTGAATATCTTTCTGTTGCCTAGGAGACGGTTAATAATTATAACGGACGACTGTTTACGCTACCAACAACACAGCAATGCTATGCGGGTTGCAGTGCAATGTTAATAAATTGTTATTTATTTTCACAGACAGTTTCTTCCGAAGTATGGTCTGCAAGTACTGCAGTTTTGGATTTGCCGAATGTGATGATTGTTTGAAAAAAATCAGAGATGGCCGTGAGTACAAGTGCAAATATTCAGGGTGCAACGTGACTGCAACATGGAGACGACTAAAGGAACACGAATCACGTTGTAGACGAAGACCCTGTAATAATATGTACAGTTGCAATGATTGCAAACTTGTCGAGTAGAGATCTGTTCAGATTTGCATTAAACTGTCAATATCAATGCCATAAATGTAGTAAATTCTACGATTAAATATTTTTCATACATACATAAATATACCAATATAGTATTTTTTTGTTATAATACACTTATCATATATCGTGTATTTATATGCTAACTAAATAAACATTTCTTGAAAATAATTTCATTTTAATTTCTATTCTATTTCTATTTGATTCTTATTTATATCTCGTCAAGAATTTCAGCTAGGTCAATTTTGATTGGATTACAGAGATAAAATTATGACTCCGGGGTTTTTTGAGGCGTAGATTAAGAATTTAATATTTCTTAGACAATTCAATTTACTACTGTTGACATATTGGTAATTAACGATTGCCCCATGCGGGTGTGCACGTTGTGTCCCTCACAAATTTGCCTAATCAAAGTGGGCGCCATTTCAAGACAATAAATAATGATTTTTTGTGATAATACACATAAATATATCAATACATACACACGTTACGTTACGTTTTTCTGTAAATTGATCTGTACGACTGTTATTCATTGATCGATACTAAAGATCTACTGATTTTTTCTACTAAATTTCTCTTTCAAATTATTTGTTGTTCTGCAACCAAACTTACACTTCGATATAGCGGGTGATGCGCAAGCGCAGTCAAGATAAAATATTTTTCAACATACTTTATATCAATATAATATAACAGGAATATACAGAATAATACAGCACGGTATTGATTTATGTACATGTCGTAAATTAAATACAATATTCAGTTCCTTTTAAAATTCTTCACAGAGAGATGTACGTTTATAAAAAGACTTACCGGTGTCTCGAGCCATTTTGTGAGGAACTTGTTACGTTTTTCTTTACGTGCTGTACATAGAAGAGTACTTCATCCGAGCTAGAGGTGGAACTGGTACTTGTACTACTGTTGGTTCGGCGGATTCGTGAATAGATTACGGTGGGACGGTTTTGTGAAGTAGTATCGACGACTAAATTTGTCGCTAATGAATCCGCGGAGGTTTCATCATCTGCTTCGTAACCACTGAAAAAAAGAATACTTTTTAGATTCTGAGTGCCATGGAAATCAATAAATACTGACTTGTACACAGACCATTCACACTTATATAAATATTATTCCCAGACGGACACATCATATGTGAAAGTTACGAATACACTATTTCAATCAATGACATTTTAACAAAATGTAAGAAGGATAAAAGTAAATTACTAAATACAGCGCTAATGACATTGATGTTAGTGTTAAATAAGTCAATCAACAATACGAGAGACGAAGTAGAAAAGGAAATTAAGGACTATTACTAATAATAATAAAGTACATATATACTATAAAATATAAAAATGTGTTGTGATTAGAATGTTGCGTACATATTACTAATAATAGCGATGCGTATCTATAAGTAATGAGACAAGTGTTTCAGAAAACGCACAGGTGTTGTAACTTGTCAATGTCAGCACGTAATAACTGGTACAGTGCATAAAAATAATTACAATTGATGGGGTACTCGGTACACAAGCTCAGAAGTCTCACGTACATTAAATATGTATAACTAAATGACTGTTGACCTAATTCAATAATAAAAAAATCCACATATTCATCGCGCAAATAACTTCAACGTAAGTTTTCACCAGACAGACATATATAAATATACTTTATATACTCCAGTATTTTGTATATTTGTACATTACTTAAATCTAAAATACAGCCGGGAATTTATGAAGTTCATGTGCCAAAATTATTGACATTTTGATAACCACATTGAAAAGAATAATTTTGGTACAGGCGTTTATGTAAATTAAAGCGACAAAGATTTTTTACTATTTAATTAAGTAATGTCGCAGTCATCATGCAAATTATGTGAACACGGAAATGATAATTATTTTTAAAATTAAGATGCACGAGCTAGATAGCTATTGTCTTGAATTAGACACAATAATTATTTAATTACGTATTCATTTAAATAAAAGCACAAGTATTATACAAAAATTAAAATATTCAGATTTCGTGTGTTTTTAGTAAAAAAAATAGTTCCTGAATGATGTTTTGTTTTGACAATACGTTTTATTAAAATACTTTTCGTGACAGTTAACTGTCTAATGCGACTAATTTAGGAGACAACAAATTAACAGAACTCATGAAAATCAAGTGGAAATAAGTTAAGTGCGGACATAAAAAATTAATTAGTCTAATGTTTGCCTGGGTTTAATGATATTAAAAAAAATGTTAACATACAGTGGCGTACTGAATAAAGTTTCGTACAGTTTAAAATTTTACCGGGATATATCTTATGAAAATAAAATAAATTTTAACTTTTTCGTGCATTATCACATATATGGTTTATTTTTACCTGTGAAAAGTATTACGAAAAAATTTTCTAACTATGCCAACAGAGGTACAGTTGATCAATAGATTTGTAGATGAAAAATGGATCTATTTGACTGCATTTTTTGATTGATTGTACGATTTAATTAATCAATGATAAAGTGATGGTATGTGTGCGTATGAATAATTTAAACGTCATCAGTATTCGTACGTTTTGTGATATATGACATACCGACTTGAGGGCAATGAATTATTCACACAATCATGAGAACGAAGTGGATAGCCTGAAGCAGGGAGGGAATATTGATTGAATGTGATCTTTGAAATTACAGCAGTCACGACATTTGGTCCTATCGGCTCGCATTGTGTTCAGATTAATGTCTAACCACCTAGTGCTGTGATAATATATATACACGTATGTATAGCAGACATTATTGATTTGATAGGTTATCTGTAAAGATAAACTAAATATCCACCACATGTTAAACAGTACTGACGAACAGGAAAGCCCAGGTGGCTTTCAATTTAACAGTCTGTTCGTTCAAACAATATTGTGCATTGCTACATTATACATAACAGTATTCTAACAATGTTTTTAATCATAGATTACTATTAATTCCCTACTGGGTTACAGAGTTACGATGATTTTAAAATATTTTTCATATGATATAATCATATATAAAACTGAAAATGAATTGTTAAGAATGTGCGGCATGTTTAATTAAAACAGAACCTATGTTATACAATTCATTTCTGAACCTATGTCTGAAAATTAAATTAATTTTTATCAATTATGATAATATAATATTTATATAATAAAAGTACAGTTCAACGTGCAAATTAATTGATAAGTTTAAAAACAGTAATTTTGTTTTTGACGATAAGATAAAATAACTGATAATAATATGAACATTTTGATATCTGATAACAAGCATACCAAATGACTCAAAATCATTTAGCATATAAGTAATACTTTATCAATTATTTGTTAATTATTGTTTTTAATCGAACAATAGTATTTCTAACTACTGGCCTATTACAAAGATTTTTGCCTTTCTTGTTTTATGAAAATTTTCGTTAAACCAAGCTCCGTGGGCAACATCACATTAAAAAGTTTAAAATACTTACATTTAAATACGGCGATTATAAAAACTATAACTTATTCACAAATGCTGCACTTTGAAATATTATTAAAATCCGCACAGGTCTATAACGTGTGTATTCACAGCCAAAGCGACAGAGAGAGAGAGAGCCAGAGAGATATATTCACTGTTTTGTAACATCTGATAACGTGAGCTTATAACGTTGACATTGCACAGAAACTCATGTTTGATTTTCTATTTTCAGTACTTTTTTTACCGGGAATACATGCATAGCACGGAACTGTTATGATCGTAAAATTGCAATATGTTTGATAGAAAAAGTTTAGCACAAAATACACTTTTCAAACTAGAAATCAAACTGTAGAATTGACGCGGGTTATTTATAAAATATCACAGACACTTTCCAATATCACTGTTGCACAGAAACGTTTACTGAAAAAAAAACACAGCTGCCAATATCACGGAAGTAATTGTACTAAACGAATTTTTTCACTAAAAAAACAACGTGGCACATTGAGGAGAATTTAGAATTGACTGATATATCTCACCTGAAGTAATCCTGTTGTGTAACTATGACCTTGAATACAATCTCATGCAAGTCTTATCTTATAATTGTTCAAACTAAAATCACCTCCCCTGCCCAAATAGACGCGCGATAAATGAATTAATACGGAAGATAGAATATTAAAATGAATACAAAATTTGCAAATTTCACATAGATCAAACCCGTCGAACACTAGGTGTATAAATGTTGAAAATATTAAGCATAGACTCCGCTTTTATACAATATGAAAACATATCTTCCATTTAGAAATATGAAAGCCATTTGTGTCGTATACAATCTAAATGATAATTTGAATGGGTAATATTTTTCTAAATTATTAACACAAATGTAGGTACTTTTACGTGCAGTATATTTATTCGATGAAAGCTTTTAACGAAATAAGCTCTATAGTTATTAAGCATGGTGTTACTATAGAGCATATTCTTCAATATGAACAAACTGTTTGCGTGGTATCAAACATAGTGTTTCTAAAAAGCTACCATTATACATTGCTTTCAGCTTTGTAATGTAAAGAGTATTTTCTAGAGTCTAGACTGTGTTCATCAGTAGATTAGTGTTTGGTGCATAAATAGCAGCGGCCACTTCGAAATCACATTTCTACAACAATCAATCTCAATTCACCGGTTTCATATCCACTCCCAACATTTCCCGCTAAACATCAAAGCGAGTTTGACACAATGGATACATTATCTAGTTGTGCCCTAGTTACACGTGCGAAATATTGACTAACCGTTACACCATATTACCAGCTCTTTATGCGAGCACGACTGGTTAAATATTTTCGAAATTATGTAACTGCAAATCAATACATGTTGAACTGTTTTCAGTAATGCATATTCGGTTGCAAATGGTGTGGATTAATAATTTGGTCGTATTATCTACCGGTTCGTATTAACGAGATACGTGGTATAATATGGAAACCTATTGTCACTAATAATTCATGGTTACATTAGGATCTATGTTTAATGATTCATTGTTTATAATTTAATGTGTTCATCACGCAGATTACCCAATAAAGTATAGTGAATAAATTCAAAATATTTTTGAATTAAAACATCTTTATAAATATTAATCTACATTGATGTATGTGCGCAATACTAAAATACGCGTAAAAGATATTCTTACACTGTTATAAATATTATATGATATAGAACAAAATTCAAAATGATTCCTAGTGTCCAATTTGAACACGCGTACATTTACATAATGCCCTTTGTTGTTCTTCGTTACACTAAATATACAAAATATGTACATAGCAACGCACGTAAAGTTTATTTAAGTGCAAAAAATATTATATACTTTTATTCCAAGAAAATTGGCTGTAAGTGCTTAGAAGTCTATTTCCCGATATTAATTTCGCGTTTCTTGGAACCAATAGAAACTATTGTTTACACTTTATTATTTATTTTAAATGAACACATGTTTTATCTAGCCATACTTGAGTTAGAAAGAAATAATTTGTATATTGACATTTCGCTACCTTTGGAATATCCTACTACTTGATTAAACTTGTTTAAAGTTTGAAAATGTAAAATATTAAAACTATTTCTTGCTTAATGCAGAGCAAAGCTAGATCTAGTCTAATAACAAATTCATTTATTCACTATTCACAGGGAAATTTCAACAAGGAACAAAAACCAATAACATTGCACTACCCGACTGTAATGTTTCTTAACAAAGTTTGAGACACACACACACACACACACGTGCACAGAGTATGGAACATTCACAACTTGTGAAGACATTATCAATAAAAGCATTGTTTCGTACGAAGTGGGAAAGTCGCTGACAGCCAGAGCACATAAGACAGCATCTTAGAAGTAGGAACAAACTTTCCGTTTACTTGTTTTCGAACTGGCTGCGTCATACTGAACGTTACAACAGAATTTTTAGTTTTGTATTCGTAGTAGCTTACTAAGTTATAACTTTTTTCCGTACAAATATACTAGATCGCAAAAACATTTATAATTAAATTATAAACATTACATTAATGTTACTACTGCAACCTATTATAAAAGATAATTTACGTGTAATAGTTAGTCTTCCGAATTTGTTTTCTACATAAACACAAAATTTACCAATTAAGTTCAAATTGCATGAAATACAAAACCGAAAACGGCCATTGTAAATATGAAATAATGTCCGTCTGCTCATATGTGGAGTAGTAATTATACTAATTGACAACTTAATTACTTTAGAATGACGCCACCGGAGACTACTAAAAAATGTAGAGCAGAAGAGTACACAAATATTGATTGTAATTTGTGTATCATACGCTGGTAATGTTTTGCAACAGCTAAATAATAAAAAAATGTCACCTTATCGTGATAGGTCAGATATAAAAGAACGATAATTTCATATTTGTAATAATGAACATCTACATAGACCGTTAAATATTTTAATAAAATTAATTTAGATCAAAGTCCCGATATATTATATAATATAGATTATAAAATTATAAATACACTGATTGTATAAAGTGGAATTTTGATCACTATGACAAGTAACCGTAGAGACCAAGAAATATCGCAATTGAAATATTTTCCGCTTCATATAATGCTTCACAATGATTATATCGATTTCCACTTTTGATAACAGTGATGTACATTGTAAAAAGGCAATTTTTTTGCCCTCAAGTGAAGAATCTCTTCTGAGGGAAGAGAATAAAAATACATAAGCGTTGTGACCAGCAGTAACCTCTATGGAGTGTAACTCAATTTTTTCCGCGAGACGGAAGCAAACGACTTTCTTGTCAGAGAGAGACGGAGAATTCGTATTATCGTTGATTCTTTTTATCACTTTTATTCTTGCCAACTCTGTTCCATTGTTGCCACGTTTCTGTTGCCTTCAAAGTCAATAAGAATAATGAGAAGTGACTTTATGTATCACAAAGTTACACACGAAGAAGAGCTAAATAAATTGAAGACTCTATTCCATAAGAACGTGCAACAGTAAGAAATACAAAGTTTGAGAAAGCGATTTGAAAGCTAATTTTACTGGATCGAATTGAATATTTGATTTTTTAAACTGTAACGCTATATGCCATAATAACTCCTAAACAATATATAATTTAGTAGAACGAATATACGATATTCAATTTAGTACCTGGTTCATTATTTAATATTAATTTTGAAATTTACAGCTATTACGTACGTGTTTAGATATATTTAATTAATTCCATTTTTTCAATGTATCAGAACTGTACGTATTATTTATATTCATTGAAATGACAAATAAAATATGTATTCAATATGGACAGTATGTATAATTATTGAAATATTTATGTGTTGTTATTTGAACTAAAAATAGAAATAATTTCTATATTACATGCGAGGATAAATACAGTTATTTTCGATATTTACACGATATAAATATAATGTGTATTGTGCCCCCGAATGAAAGCGTGAGTCCTGAAGCAACAAGTATTGAAATCGTGCCAAATTGGATTTAAGAGTGAGAGACGCGAATACTAATTCATTTGTGTGCTACTGTAATATGTATTACCTCGTGGGAAATCACTATACAAATAAATATTTCATTACCACCTCCCTCTCTTCTTATATTTATACAAGAAGAAAATAATTACTGCACTTGTAACGGTTCATTCGATATAAAATATGTAGAATTTAATTTAAGACTATTGTGTCGTTAAATTAAATGTAACCATTTAGAGTATACAGTTTTTTCAGTTCAATCTGATATTTGCATAACGTTTAAAAATGTTTCTAAACAAAGCAATGTGATCAAAGAATATGTACTTGTATTTATATATTACACAGGTGTATAAACACATTTGAATATTGTACGTTTTAGCTGTAAATGTATTGTTACAGAAGGGGTTCTGTACAGATAATATATAAAGTATAATGAAAGAATGCAGGGCCATTATAGGGTGAGGTTGTATTAGAGGTCTGTAGTGAAAAATAAAACGTCATTCATGTCACGTAACCTTTATCTGAACGTATTCTTCTAACAGCACGTCCACTACCACCACTGCAGGGTGTGGACGTGCAAACAAACGTTTTTCTACTTTAAAGGTCAGTAGATGCAGGAAGTGTTTTTCGCGATTGGATAAATATTTTATAGATACAGGTAGGTAATATATGTAAACACGTTTCTTTACTACTACAACGTTATTTACCGGGAAATGACAAAGAAAGCGTTTATTTCTGATGACAGTTCATCAATATTTATAATGAATATTCAACGTGAAATATAATTCAGTAACGCATAAATGTAGTCATGTAAAGTTATTATAGGTTAAATAATGGTCTAGTAAAACAAGCGTTTTTTTGTAATTTAAGGCATTGACGGATATGTCAATTTGAAAAATTTTCAATTAAGTTTTTCCAACATGAACCGATACAAATGGCCATGAAAATTAAAGAAAATAAAATAAATTCACAATACATTTTAATAACTAAAAAAACATATTTCATTTTGTATTTATTATTCAAATTATTTAAAAACTAATTCAATATTTTATTTAAACGTATATGCAGTTTATAATTACAATATGATATAATTTACGATGTTCATGACTACTAGATGTCATAAATAGATGCTGTTTATTTTAGTTTATATTTGATTAGTCACTTAAATCTATCAGCACCTAATTCTTCGAAAGAAATGCTACTTTCAGCAGCATTAAAGTTACAGTCCGTAGCTGAAAAGATATTTACGGCATTTTCAAGTTGAGTTACGACAGGATTCCCGAAGCAATTACTTAAAGTGAAATTCTGTTTGGATGCATATATACGTATAAAATGCGTGAGTTTATCAATTTATTATTGTACGTAAATTTATTTAGCCTGTGATTCATACAAGCTTTTGTCCAGGCACACACGTACGTTATGCTGGTTGCCTACGGCGTGATTGTGTAAAGAAGGGTGCCGAATGAACAAAATTGCATTAAATACTAACGCATACACACGGGTAACATTTACAGGGTAATACAAAAAATAAGGGGTGAAGTGTAATACAGTGTAAA
>JAGJTL010000059.1:4489243-4525275 GCA_022063505.1 Calosoma granatense
TAAAGTAAACTTCAAATGTGATTAATTTCGCCTGTAGTATAGACTTGACAATATGTCAGTTGAGTATTTCAGGTTGACAGCCATATTTACATTGGCAGGAATGCCATTCTCAGCTTCTAGTCCGCTGTTTACATCCGTCAAGTATGCCGGTTTGTTTACCAATTTCGATCATTCAAATAAGGTTAATAAAACGAAATCTGTGATTATCAATGATAAATTAAACGGTTGTGAACAATGGAACTCGATTTTAACAAAATATGTCGTGTGTGTATGAATGAAGGAGTGCTTATGCCTATTTTTAAAGTGCACATTTCGAAGAAAATGATGGCCTGTGCTTCTGTGCAGGTAAATAAAAATAAAATGCAACTAAGAATACCCGAAAGTGTATATGAGAAAGTTGTGGTATATTGTTTATTAGCATTTTTGAAGGTTACCATGTAAAAATCACAAGAAAATAATGACAATATTATTTATGTTTTCTGATTTATACCTGTCAGAATGGCCTAACCTTTATTTGTACAGGTGAAAATATTTCACATTTATTCCAAATATACTATTGTTTGTTCTCTGTTGCATTGTACGGCTAAAAAGTTATATAATTTGTTTACGTTACAATGTTGTGCTGATATAATATGATACAAATTATAAACATTTTATAATATTGCTAATATGAGTTTAACAATTGATTCAATCGTACTTGAATTTACAAACAAAACAAAAGAGTTGTATAGCAATAAATAATTATATTAACTACAACTACCTGATGGTGATTCTGGTTTATCAAAATTTATATATTTTGTTGTTTTTTATAATGTAATATAACAAATTATAACATATACTTTATCAGGATAATAATGATATTAATGATCAAGTGTTTGTAGTTTACTAAATTAGTAAACTGTTATTAGTAACAGAATTTATTTTTGAATATGAAATGTGGAAAGAAAATATTTACATATATTTTGTTTATGGCCCAAAAAGTTAAAGATACATTTTTTACATCAAATGATAGCTGCAAATAATTTTATCACACAATATTAGCTAGTATTCTATTTAAAACAATATACGTACCTCTACCCTATTCAAAGTAGTACTCTCAGATTGAAGAAAATGTTCTTAGAACGTCCTGTATTTTTTGACATTGTAATTAAATTATTGCAGGTCTGGCAAAATGATGGTCTTCCAACACAAATTTGTAACAAATGTGTCGCCAAACTACACATCTCCTATCAGTTCAAAAAACAATGTGAGAAATCCGATGCCAAATTACGTCAGTATTTAACAAACCCAACAGTTCCTCAACAGCAACAGCAGCAAGTAACTCAACAACAACAACAACAACAACAAGCACAGCAACAACAGGCTCAACCACAGCAACAGTCACAGCCGCAGTCAGTGCAACCGCAGGTCCAACAAGTCACAGTACAGCAACCAGCCCAGAATAGTTGCGTATTTGTCGAGTGCAACACACTGATAGACATGGGCCAAGAACCACGATATGATAACCAGTTACCGCCAGTGTCAGCAGCACCAGCATTAACACAAATAAACTACAATGTACAATCACAAAATCACATACCAATAAGTGGTTACAGTTTACAACCGATTGGTCAAGTGCAAGTGTATAACGGTTATACGATGCCTATAACCCAACAAATGGCGCCAGCCAATGTCGTCCAAGGCCAGATACTCGGTCCACCAATGACAATACAGACGCAACAAACGTTACCGCCTCCTGAACCAATCAAAGATGACAATATGGATAAGAGTTTAAAACGGCGCGGCAGTGGTAATAAAGTGCGTAAAGATAATCGGTTAGGTGATCAGAATAAACAGTGTCCCACATGCGGTAAAGAATTTCCCACCGGAACTAAGTTAAGTCGCCATATGAAAACACATTCAACGGAAATGCCGTACAAGTGTAAAGTGTGCCAAAAAGCGTTCGCGCATAGTGGCAACTATAAAATACATTTGCGCATGCACACGGACGAACGGCCGTACCGCTGTTCCATTTGCAATAAGGGCTGCAGGCAAGCGCAGGATCTGGAGAAACACATAAGGACACATACGGGCGAACGACCGCATGCATGTACGTTATGTTCGCGAGCATTTTCAACGAGTAGCAACCTTATAGCACACGTCAGAACACACACAGGCGAACGGCCGTATGTGTGTTGCGTATGCCAAAAGGCATTTTGTCAATCGAACGAATTAACTAAACATATGCGGACACATACGGGAGAGAAATCACATACGTGCAGCATTTGTCATAAAGGTTTTAACGGATCGAGCACGCTTATAGTCCATATGAGGTCGCATACGGGTGAGCGGCCTTATGTGTGTAACATATGTGGCAAAGGTTTTGCACAGTCGAGTTGTTTAGCGGTGCACGTGAAAAGACACAACGGCGAGAAGAATTTTCAGTGTAGTTCATGTGATAGAGCGTTTGTGACGAATGCGGATCTCAAGGAACATTTACTGACGCATTCCGGTGACAAGCCGTACGGTTGTAACATGTGCGACAAGCGATATTCAAGAGCGAATGATCTCAATCGGCATGCAAAAACGCATGCTATGTGAACATTTAGTAAGCGTATGTAACAAGATTTTATGTAAATATAAATTAACTGATTTATTCAGTCGTTTATCCATTTCAGTGGACATGCTCTACTTCCTGATCCCATTTAACAATTCCTACCATTCCGATACAGCGATCAGGTAAGAAAATCTATTGTCTTTTTTAATTAACCATTTACTTAAAACATCTGCATACATGAAAACGAATATAATAGTAATAATAATAATAATTTTAACCATCTATGTGTTATCGGCACAGCAGTTAAACAATCCCAATTTGTTAATTGAATTGAAGCAATCTAACAGGTTCTTATATGTACATATTTCTGATGACTTGTTCACAATAAGAACAAAATAATAAATAACTATCAAAACAGGAACAAAAAACAACAACTGAACAATTAGTTCGAATCACTCTCTGCCTCGCACAGTAACTTAAATATATCAGCCTTAAGTCTCATTTTCTTTCTTCGACCTGTGATTCTTTTCAACTCGGCAGCGATACTTTGACCGAATAAATCATCTTCGTCTTGTGTTGTGTGTGACGTTTGTGGCAGAAGGCTTGTATCAGCCTTATCAGGTCGCGATATATCGCTAGCGGTTTGACTTATACCTGAATTCGGCGACATACTAATGGGATCTGCATTATCGACAGACGTACAGTTCTGGTAACTTGTGTCGATAAATTCCATCTTCTGCACTTGAAAACCGACGGAGTTGTCAGGCAAGTTGGAATTTGTAACTATGTTCGCGTCAGTTGTTTTCATAAATGCAGTAAAGTCAGGTTTGGGTAAAATCGGACGATAAGAACTCCTAAAAATGATATTTGTTCATTGTAGCAGACATAATGACATATTTTTATTGTTCATACAATTCAATCAGTGTAAAAGCTATTATTTCAATATATTGTAGGTAGATATGTTCTCTTACCTTCTTGATCTAACATGTGTATTCAAAAAAGCCATTTCATCGTAATATTCCCACGGTTTTCGTGATGGATCTTCCAGTTGTTGCTTTCGCTCCCTTGCATACCGCTCGCGTAACGTTTTCCACCGAGTTTTACAGTCTAACGCTACAATTACACCGTATTAATACCACTGTTTCAACCTGGTTACTCATAAGATACTAACCTGGTGATCCCAATATCTTCCCAATAGATATCCAAGCTTGTTCCTTCTTATTAACATCCTTGTGATCGAAATTATTTTTATTGTAAATTAACGGACAGTTTTTCACCAGGTTTATTAACTTTAGTTCCTTGCTATCATAGTTTTTGCCTTCGTCCAACCCTGGTAAAATAGTTCTAGTATATTTTATGAAGATTATGTTATATTTTCGTTAACTTACATTCTATTCGGTAATCTTCGTCTTGTTCCAATCTCTTTGAATCGTTCCCGAGAAGTTCACTTTTGAATTTTCTTCAAAAAATACATACAAGATAATACTATGTTCCCTTTATATAAACAATAAATTACATCAAATTAAGTAACAGAAGTTTTGATGTAGAGAGAGCATTATGAACACAAAAGGTAATACATGTATGAATATCATAAAACAAACTGTCTATAGCAAATATATTCAAACCTTCTTGGCCGTATATGTTCGTCTAGAAACTTCATATCTTCAATATATTCCCATTGAATCAATCTGCCTGCCTCTGGATCACTCGTAGCAACAGCTCGCTTGATCTTTCCATACTGTTCTCTCAAACTTTTCCATCTGGCTTTGCAATCGTGCATGGAACAGTGCATAATACTTGCAATAGCTGCCCAAGTTGTTTCCCGTTTCTGTACGTCTTTGAAATCATTCCGTCGTTTGTCGTAGAGAAATGGACAATTTCTAACCAGAGCTATAAGTTCTAGTTCATTTCCAAACACACCATGTGTGTTTTCTATATCTGTAATACCACAAGTCAGAGTTTCTGAACGTCGTAGAGGTTAAGTGTCATGGTAAGTTTGATGACAATAATAATTAATCTGTGCAATTACTGTTAAAATGTTGATTTATCAAGAAAAATTAATTAATTATTTTGCTTCTCTCATCTTTTGTAACATTTAAATCAAGTGACAGTACATCTACTTACTTAGCTCTCGGCTCAGATCAAATATATAATTTTGAATATCAGTTGACATTTTGGTTTTACGAATTTATGTACATTTATGTGTCAATAAGAAAATGGCAATTATGATTTTATAAATAAACAAAAATATCCGTACAAAAGTCAAACTGACTATTTTTGTTGCGCAAACGTCATTGGATATATATAATATGGCGCGCTTTCTTCTTCTTCAAATCTAAGGAATCAGAAAAAAAATTCAAGCAAAATGCAGACTGTTTTATATACCTTCTAATATATTCCAGCACATTATTATATTTATATTCATAAAATCAGTTATTAACTCTAACTTGAACTTGTCATTTTAGCTGAAAAAATCATTCATATTCAAAATATTTATCATATGCATGCATAAATCAAGATATTATTATTCAAAGTATATAAATTTTATCTTACTCTATAATTGTTGATAAACACTTTATTCTCCGAAGTAAAATTGTGACTAATTATTTTTTTACAGATACATAATATTATCTAGTTGTCCGAGGTGTTTTTTATTTTTCAAACAATATTTTAGACCTTGAGAAAAAAATATTTTCTAATTTTTTCAGTTTTTTTCTTCTTTATTTTCCAATAATTTTTTTTTCAAAATTTTCACACATACGCAGAAAATGATTGTTCATTATTAAAAATTTTTATGATTCAGTCAGCAAGCCAAGAAGCAACGCATATTTAAAGCTAAGAAATTTGTTTTAGACCCTAATCAGTAGTTTTTCAAATTTTAATTTTATTAAAAAATAATTTGAGTTTTTATTAACAGCAATTGTTGAGAACTACTGCACTATTTGAAAAACTTTTTTGATAATTAAATAAAACGAACCATTTTATTAAATATAAATGAAATACAAAAAAAAAACATTTAAATGTTCATTGTAATATTTATTACTTTTAATGAAGATATTCATATAATAATGTATTTTGTTTAAATTTGTTTAATAAAGTAGGGAAATAGTAAAGTAACTAGTATTATGTTTACACCTTGTTAGGGGATTCCCCGTTCTCATGTTATTTAATCATAGAACTAAAAGTTCCAGAATAATTTTATCAGTATACTTGAAATGCTAGATGAGATAGGTAGTTTGTAACGTGTTGAACGATATTTTGAGTGTGCTGTATAATTATCTACTTATTCATTTTGTAATTAATACAGTGAAAATGGCTTCTCTTTTAACTTCAAAGGAATATAAGAAGTTGGAAGAAATATTGAAAGTAGTGAATAGAAATTATGTTACTGTCAGTGATGATGCTGTAGATGAAGTTAATCCAATTTTAATTGCCGTGGTAAGTGATAATTTGTTGATGAAATTAGTAGTAAAACAATTATTGTACACTTTTTTATTTGATGTTATAATTTTCTAGCTTGATCAAGTAATCGGTGCTATGAAGAAAGTGAGTCCATTATTCAAAGAACTGTATTCAACAAATTACTGTGGAGGAAGTTACTATGATGGCTTGAAAGTCGGTAAACCCGATGAATTTGATTTGGATTTGAAACTGAATTTGCCAGGAATCCTAGAAGCAAGGCTTATTGAAACGGCAGAACATGGTTTTATCAAACTACAAATGCCAGCCTGGAATAGACTACAAAAGGATAAATGTTTATCTGCAAGATACCAGTATGTATTGAAATATGTATGTTCTCATATTATATTAATGTATTAACAATACTTCATATATAAATGTAGAGGTTTGGCAGCATTAAAAGACGAAGACAATTATTTGTTATACAATCAGGTTATGACATGGATGGAATCTATTGTTGATAAGGCATTGAACAGTTTAGGCAGAAATATATACACTCAACTAGTTATCAGAAATAGGGTTGTGTCTGTATGTAAAAAGTAGCCATTATTCATCATATATGTATATATATTTCATTATTCTGTTATTTGATAAATTGGAACACAAAAGAATGGTCCGGCAATTACTTTAAAAATACGCTGCGACCAGCTTTATATCGATGTGGATCTTGTTGCAAGTTTTAGGTTTATGAATAACAAATGGCCAGCATATCCATTTCGACAGTATGACAGATATATGAAGGTAGTTTTGATAACTTGAAATGTACTATACTTTATACATTGAAAATGGTTTGTAGAATGAATTTTTGGTTATACCGAAACCTCCAAAAACTTATGTTTACGATCGAGCACGATATTGGAGATTGTCATTCCAAGCACAAGAACAAGATATGATGAAAGGGAATAATTTCTGTAAACCAGCTTTACGATTGTTGAAAGTGAGTCATTGAATTTCGTGCAATAATAGTGCGTTCTATAAAGTTTGTATTTTTACAGAAACTTCGCGACACGTACAATCACAATATTCCCAGTTATTACATTAAAACAGTGTTCTTGTGGGAAATAGAAAAGCAACAATACAATACAGGATTTTGGAACAACTCTTTGAGTTTTGTTTTTATGCATGTAATTACAATTTTTAAAACAAACTCTTCAATTTCTGTCCAAAAGCTAAGTATTGATTGAAAATAAAATTGAGAAAATGTTTATTTTAGATGTTAAATGCATACAAAGATATGCTGGATGCAGAAAATCTTCCTTACTTTTGGAATGATAACAATAATCTACTAGATAATATTGGACACGCAGCTGTTGTCAACATACGGAATTTATTGCGAAGGATGTTAAATGACATAAATAGAAAAATTGATACCGATTTATTTGTTATCGCAGACTATTTGTGTAAGTTTATAATATTTTACTAATCAGTCAAATCTAGATGTGGATACTAAAACTAAATGTGTTATGATTATAGTACCAGACGAAGAATATTACCAAGTAAAACGTCGTTTCGAAAATGAACCAGAACTGCTAAATCCACCTGAAGACTCTTGGAGTTGCAACATTTCCTAATATGTTTAATTATTTCTTCTTTAAATATATATTTTATTTACTACTACAAAATTAATATGGTATAATTTTATTGATAAAATAATAGTTTACAAATGCAATAAATATCATGCATGTATAAATAAATTAAAAATATATAATATGGGTATAATCTATATAACATAAGCTTTGGTTTTTATATTGTATAAAAATACTAGCTATAATGAAATAAAAAAATTGTGTACAATAATTATATAGTACAACAATCTTTAAATATAACCATTTTTAAAAATCTTAAGAGTCCCTTAATTTGAAATAAAAAATTGTAACAATTACATATTTATGTAATTGCATCACACAATTAATATAAAATACTCATTAAAACAATATTACTTTACAAGATCAATTTTTTTACCTGGTTCCATTTTTGGAATTCCATTAAACCGAATAGCATTTTCATTTGCCCAGTGAATGAAAGTGTCACCTAAATGTACTGCACACTGCAGTAACATTTGCACATCCGCTTCTGCTTGATGTGCATTGGCTGGTTTGTTCTGTGTCAGTCGCTCGTAAACGTCACCTAACTTAAAACTTCGTTTAGTTATCTCCACCCTGAAACAAGAATGAAATTATGCACACCACGAATATAAATATAATTAAGTTACAAGCATAAACAAGATCATTTACTTATCGTTGTTGAAATTAAGTCTTCTTTGTACAACAGATTTTATTGCTTCTGAATTATTGGGCACTCTGCTCTTTTTTGGTGCAGCAGGTATATTAAGACTTGTTTTTACTTTTGGTGTAGTCTCATTTTGTAACTGTTGGTTGTTGGTCTTCGGTGGAGTTATGGACAGACTTTCTTCTATTTTTAACGTCTCATTGTATAAAATTTCGTCCCATTCGTCACCTATGCTTTCTGACTCATCACTTACGGTACTCGAATGAGATGGTTGAGTGGCCAAATCATGTGAAGATGGTTCAGTGTTTAAATCGTACGGTTCTGGTCGATTTAAAATATCTCGAAATGCAAGTAACGAATCAATGCACATAATAGTATCAGGAAAGCCCTTTCCGACTAGTTCAATGTGATTTCTTAGTATTGGATAATCGAATTTGAAACCGTTGTGTGCCACAAGACAAACTGGTTGCAACAGTCTTTCCACAAAATTGATCAACAAGTTTAAAGACACCTCGTTAAATGAACTCTCATTGACTAGTTCATCATTATACAATCCTGAATAGAATAAATAATATAAATTACTATAATGTTTCGGTTGCTTGACAAATGTACCTGTTATCTTCGCAGCCTCATAGTGAATATTCCTCATTGGATTGAAACATAAGTTTAACTTATTTTGTACTCGTGGTGTAACCCCTAAAGAAATATGATCAGCCTGCGCAGATATTAAACATAACTCTGTTATTCTTGTTTGATTGTTTTCATAATATGGAAGACCCGTTGTCTCGGAATCCAAAAACACAAATGTCTTTATCATTTTCGATAAATATCTTTTTTATTTAAAATCATATATAAAAAGAATATAAAAATAAATAATCTGTCATCTCGACATCATATTAATAAATGCTGACATAATTATGCATAAAATTAAAGGTTAAGGTTGACAAGCTGGCAGAAAAAAAAGAATAGATTGTAATACAAAGTAATAATATGATTTATGTGAGAGATTGATAATGTATTTACAATTCTTTTCTGACATATGTATAAATTCAAGTACACATAAATTTACATTATTTTTTCAGGTAACATCACATAAATGAATCACATTAAAACATTTGCTGCTTTTGTACTGATCCTGCCCTCTGTGTACAAAGAGGATTAATAGATACCCAATGTAGAACACTGTAAAACTTGTAGATCAGTGGTCTCAAACACAAATGCATGCGTCAATGAAATTATTTCTAAAATGCTTATGTACATCGAGGAAAAAGCATTTTAAATATCGTATTTTCCTGACAGTAAGTAGTATGTTACAAAACAAAAATATTGGAACATTTCAACAATACATAATCCATGCAGTAATTTCAGATTTACGAAATTTCATATTTAATATTTCTTGCAAAACGAAATCCTGTTCAGACGTAAAATTATTCTGATCCCTTCAGTTTTATTTTTAACGAGTGTAATATATAATTATTAAAGTATAAATGCAAAATATATGTACATTTTCAGCATTTTAGATCCAAATAATGGTGCAACAATTACATATAATGGTTTATAGTAATCTAACATAAATTATACAATGAAACTAAGTTTAATATTTAAGAAAGATTTGAAATGCAAGTAGTTTTGGTATCGTTGAATGTTTTAAAAAAAGTTCAAAGGTAGTTTTATGGTTAAAAAATTAGGTAACGGCATGCGCGCAATGTCCAATTCCAGTGATACTCAAACGGTATAGGTGCCCGTTAGCAAATTATGAATATACTCCACCATATTCTGTCTTAGTGATATTATATAGCTATTGTATAACTTTACACTATCATATCCTTTTCTATGTTTCTATCTTATAGAAGCTTACCAAACCATACTATAAAGAAAAAATTAAAAAGTCCATTAATACAATTTTTCAAATGATTTTAATAAAACTCGCGAATTTTTAGCAACGAAATATTAAATACAACTCAATAATAAATTTAACTCATCATTCTAAAATTCCGGACCAGCTTCATAATCCTGCCATTGACTCTATTAACAAGAACGTGTGTCAGTTAAAATCCGGACATCTTGTAATTCTAAACAAGGTGCACAGTGCGCAATGCGCACTACAGCTGTTGTAATTTAGTGACCTTCAATAGTGACAGTCCAAATCAGACTTTCTTGTGCTGTGTCTCAGCTTTTACTGTGAACTTGAACAGTATATTATCTGTTTAGTGTAATGACTTACTAGTATATCTAAGAACTGTATCTGATATTGTAATATATTCTAGTATTTAAACTAAGTCAATGCAGAGAATTCGTAATCCAGATCCAGATGTTCAGGCTGAGTTAGAAGCTATGGCAAGCAGTTTTTTCATAAACAGGACTTACAGTCTTAAAAGAGAAGGTAATGTATTATCGTGTAGTGTTGAACTAGTGTTTACTTTAAATGTTTAACCAAAAACTGCATATACAATAATCTATTTTACCACCTACACTTACCTCACATATCAAAAAATGTAATCTCATTTTAGCCATGACAATGAACGAAGGGTTGACAAAATCAAGTGCTATTACCAAAAATATTGTAAAACTTCCGCAGTGGAAAAGTGAAAAAACGACAAATAAAAAGGCAGAATCTGATTCGGTAACTTTAAGGTATAATTTTATATGCAATAGCATACAACATTTCCAGCATAATAACATAACATGTATACTACATTTTACTAGTACAATAATAACCATATCTATACAGTGTACACTGTGTGTTTATTTTTGTTAACAGTGTCACACACATCACTGATCAAGAACAAGAATTACTAAACGTTCTCATGACCGTTGCTCATACATCTAAGGAGAAATACTATGTACTGGATGCACGTGATAAACTTATCCGTCTCCGACACAAATCTGTGCCCGACTTAACCAACACTGACCGTACTATAGGTACATGTACAGACATGTGTCCGGAGAAGGAGCGTCTTCAGCGTGAAATGCAGTACCAGGTGGCAGTGTACGAACAAGTCGACGCTTGCAAGAGCCGCATGAACCACGCAGTGGCCGTCAAGCAGTACAGTAGAAGTTCCGCCGACCAGGACGCACCCCTAGCCCATGAACTGCGGCCGGTGGAAGTGCTGCAGATGACAATGGGATACCTGCTGCATCAGATCATGGACTTATCCGACACACCAGATGTAAATATATACCTAACTACATTGTTTTTTTTTTCAATTGACAGTTTGAGATATAGGAATTGTTATTTTGGAGAAATTTCACTCTCGTTTAAATATTTTATCTGAAATTAATGCAATTTGAATATTAGTTTTAATATGTAACACAAGACCTACATTGAGTATGATCGTAACTTGTTAAATACCGGTATCAGGTTCTTAAAGTATTAGAAGACCCAAATTACCGAGGTTAGAATTTCTATATTTTATATCTGGTATTTTTAGAAAGTACCAGTTATTGGAATCAGATTAAATTTTTGGAATCGAATCCAAATAATTTTGGCACCAGTTCCGGTTCCTAGCACTAATTTTTACCTATGTACGTCGTAGCATAAATTAGTTTGTTGTTTGTGAATAGCAGGTGAACCTAGCAGAATGGTATCATTTCGTTTGGGATCGTACTCGTAGTATCCGTAAGGATATCACACAACAAGAACTATGTTGCTTGGATACCGTGACGTTAGTAGAGCAGTGTGCTCGCTTTCACATACACTGTTCTGCGCGACTCATCGCTGAAGATGATTCAGTGTTTGACGAGAAAATAAACACTGAGAACTTAACAAAATGCCTACAAACCCTGAAGTACATGTACCATGATCTATCTCTGGCCGACTCACAGATGACATGTGCTAATGAACCTGAATTCCGTGCGTATATCGTCCTGTTAAACCTGAACGATGCTAACTTCATGTGGGAGGTTCAGCAACTTTCGTACCAGGTCCAACAATCTCGTGAAATTAAATTTGCTATCGAAGTGTACTCCACAGTGGACAAGAACAACTATGTGAAATTCTTCAAGTTGGTGCGTTCTACAACGTATCTTAACGCATGCGTATTGATGCGTTACTTTAATCAAATTCGGTACAAAGCTCTGAAGATTATCCTGAAGAGTTATTCACCACGACAGCCGTACATGACGTTCCCGATAGCAAAACTAACCAAAATGCTAGCGTTTGAAGATGAACACAGCACTAAGGCCTTTGTACAATATTACGGATTGCAGTTGACTCGAGAAAATACCCATGTACTACTGGATCGCACTATGTTCCATCCACCAGATGCACCATTTTCACTAGAACGTGCAATTAACGTTGTCGAATCCAAACGAACTACTTCTGTGAGCAAAATAATATGTGGATGTAGTTTGCCAGAGAAAACCTTCCTACATCACATTCCTTACAGCAGTTTTGATGAAAATGGACGATTGAAGTTGTTGGAAGTAAGCAAAGAATGGCAGCCGAAATATCTGGAATATTTACAGCAATTCCAGGAGCGAGAATCAAGTTCCGTGGAATTCTTCTTAAAGAATATGGATGTAGAATTAGATAGTGACCATGAAGAGACGTGCAGAGATGAAAAACCGTCTTTGAAGTTCAAATTTTGTGTACCATCTTTGATCCCCTGTAGCGTTTCAAGTGAGCAACTTAACCTCAGTGTACAATGCTTTAAATTCACAACTCCACCATATTTGATCACGTCCGACAATCAAGATGTGTCAGAATTACGAGCTAATGAAAAAGAAAATACTGCTGTACAAGATCATAATAAATCGACTTGCACATCATCTGTGAAACCTTTTTGGATAAATTCTGTAAAACCAGCTGCAAGTATATTTGGATCTAATCAGAATATCTTTGGGAATACTGTACAGTATTCACTGCCTACAGTAGTATCAGCGACGGATGTTTTTAACACCGATGATAAAATAGTAGATAATACATCAACCAAGAATACACCAGAATCTCTTAGTTTCTCGTTTCTGACAGGAGAAATGTTACACATGCACGTTGAAGATACTAAACCCCAGAGTATTTTATCCTCAACTGTGAAACCAGATCTATCACTAACGGATATTTCACTTTCGTCTGATTCTACTGTAAATCAGAATGAATCTGATTCCGATGAAGAACAGTGGATGCTGGAAGAACAACTTTTGAAAGCAAAACACGAATCAGATATTTCACTTTCGTCTGATTCTGCTGCAAATCAGGATGATTCCGATGAAGAGAAATGGATACTGCAAGAACAACTTTTAAAAGCAAAACACGAATCAGAACTGCTTGAATTAGCACGGGCGGCGGAAGAACGACGGAATCTAGAACAGCGTATGACGGAAGAAGAGTTAGAACAGAAGAAACTCGAATGTGAAAGAAAACTTAAATCAGAAGTCGGTAATCTACTGCAGATACGAATGAAGAGATTGAATGAGTTGGAAAAGAATGTCGCAGCACGTAGACTTGCCGAGTACTTTAACAAATGGCGTACCATGACGCGTATTACAAGGAAGAAACGCAAATGTTACTTTGATAATTATCCGTTATGGATACCGAATAAGTGTATTAAAACTTTGGCTAACGAACTGCACACTGGGAGTCAGGAACTAACACTGAAAGACATGAAACGATACAAGAGTGGTACTGCACGACAACAGCTACCAGTGAAAAAGCCTATAGAGGTAAATTCAATTGACATGTGCCAAACTGTATGGAGAATATTATTTGAAAAATTATGTCGAAGTGCACATCTGTTACGATTGAATGTATACTGGAAGATTGGAATATCGATGCCAGACATACTAGAAGATAAATACAGCAATTGGTATCACAAACAAATCACAAGTACGTTTCAGTTAAATACGAATTTGTCAACAGTGAAACAGTTTGCAATGAATAATGGCGGTTGTTTTGCATATAATGTGAAACACGTAACAGACTTAGAGAATGGTCTGAATGGATTAATGTTTTTTGTTAATGCTATTAGCGACGTAACTTATACTAGATTAGACAGACTAATAGATATAAATCAGCCTGTTCCAGTAGTTGTAATACTTGGAACAAATAGTAACAAACCAGAAGATCTTGCAGAGTTACAAGTAAAATTAAACGATCTGAGAAATCAGGGAGCAATTGCAGACTGTACGCTAATATATTCAAATAAGTATCTTTTGCAAAAAGCAATAATTGATGGTTTAAAATGGTTAGCCACTAATGTAAAGGAACCTCTTGATTTAGAAATGGACGCAATGGTAACATACTTACGCAATGGCATAGGAGAAGATTTGTGGCATAGGATACGTTCTGCTGCCAATATTAATCATCAATTTGGGATGCTCCTGACCGATCCAAATATTTCAATATATTTACATAACGAAGCAGTACGCCGACTAATTAATATAATACTTGACCCGAAAATTTCAACTCAACACAACTTTCCATCTGAGTTTAAAAATTTCATTGAAAGCAAACAGATAATCTTACCGTGCACTTATGAGTATTTCCCAGATAATTGGAAAGATAAATCACATATACAAAGTATGAAAACCAATATGGAAACACTGATACTTCCAGAATACAATTATTCATGGCCTAACCAAGAATTTGTTGAATTTCACAACTCGCTAAAACATTACTGTGCTAGATTATTTGGCGAGCATGATTCTAAGGCCTTTCTAAAAATTGTAAATGTGGTTTACCAAAGAGATGGCTACGAAGATTTTCAAAATGTGTGTTGGCCAGATATAATGCAAGTGATTGTGCTAGAAAAACTGAAACGTATGTCATTTCTGGATGAATCGAAGGAAGTTGCGACCGTTGTATACAAAAAGACTGATCTGAAAGAATATTTCCAAGTCCCGTGGTGGTATAATTTGAAATTAATATCAAACAAGATCACGAAAGTTGAAATGGAAGAATTCTCAGAATCGAAGAAAACTGATACGGAAACAGACATTAAGACGGATATTGATAAGATACTAGGGGATATTCCGTCGCTACATTTGGACGATAATGAAGAAGTATTAGCAGTAAGGGACCAGATGAATGAGTTGAAATCAACAATAAAAGAACTAGAAGAAAGTATGGAAATATTTAAGCAGAGATCATATCGTATTCATCCATTCATAATCTAATAAATTCAGTAAATTCATTCAATACTTGCCGTAATTCACAAATAAACAATATTCTATCAGATATAAAGTAATAACGAACTTTAAGGATCTGGAATAAAACAAATTGGAATTGTTTTTGATAAAAAATTAAATGTATTTTATAAATATCAGACAGAGTTACAGGTTCAAATTACACAGATTTCGACTAGAATTTGTCAATAATTATTTTCTTTCACTTTTAAGCATAAAATACTCTCTTTTATACTTTTACATTTTACATCAATCATTTTCATCCGTACCATATTTAGTAAAATACTTTTTGGAATGTTTAGCATTCTTCACACAATTTTTATTTCTCGGACATCTTTATAACAAATTCATTTTATAGTTTATATACACGCTTACTTGATACTTAATAGTAATGTTTAATCGCTAGGACATTGTAATATTGCACTAAATGGCCTATCTCGTCAATCGGAACGCAAGAAACTCAATAAAAATTGTACTACTTATTAACTAGACCTATATTTATTTACTCAGCACCAGATTACGTGAACAGTGAAAGTATTTCATTTCTAAAATCAAAACAAACAATACAGACAAATGTATGTTTGCCATATTGTTCATTCTGATCTTGGATCAAGTCCAAACTCTGTTCAAATAATTTGACATGAATTACTTACTTATCTAAGCGCCAATTAAAATTGGAACAACAAATATTCACAACAGAACACGAGAGATGTACATTTACAAATATACATATCTCCTTCTCTCCTTAATAAGCAGGTAACTTATTACCACTGGCTAATTGTCTGTCAATTTGCACACAATGAGAAACATAAAACAACTAACAAAAACGAACACTACACAACAACAAAGTTAAACGAAACAAAACTAAGCTATTACCGGGCGACAAGGGACAGTAGTTCCACTTTCATATTGTTGTTCATTATGATTTCAGACCATATGTAATCCCGATATGATTTATGCAACCCAGTATTATGTATGTACTTAGTTATTATGATACAGTATGGCACGCAGCAAAATTCACGGGTTTATTCGTGGAACTTATCAGCAATATTAATCCACTAAAACAGTTTTAATGTGGAGACACCATTCACGCATGATCGAATTGTCAATTGAGCGAACAAGATGGCCGACATCACGTGACCAAGCTTACAAATTGGCGCGAATTCAAAGTGTACATTTTAAATAGTGGATTAGTATCGCTTTATAGAAATGAATGAATAGTTTCAACAATAACACAAAATCACGCAGTACAGCGTTCTAAAAACAAATTTCTTACTTACATATCTAAGTTAAAATGTAATTCACAGTTCTGTTTTAAATTTACCTAAATTGTTACACGGAATTTAAGACGTTCATGACGTACTTGTTAACTGGTAAGAACGGTTGAACCGGATCCATCATGGCTTCGCTCAGGTAACTCTTGATACGGGGCGGCACATGCAGATCATCAAGATCTGTCTTTGATTTGATACGTTTCACGATTTCTGCCCGACATCGATCTTGCAGATTGACGAAATCCCTTCGCATAGATGCCAAGGTCATTTCGGTTTTGGCTGCTGTCGAACAAATGATCGGATACAGAGGTTCACGCACCTCATTGAGACCTTTAAACGCCACTCCCAGATTCTTCCCGTCCTTATAGTAGGTCAGCGTACCAGCTATCCCATCGAACAGGATTCCTATGGTGGTGGCTTCATTCTCTCGAAAAGGTTTCGTATAGTGATACCATCTGCCTCCGTGCCACAACAGACCTTTATGTGACAGACCCCAGCCGTGCTCGTCTTCTCCTAGGAGATTGGTGAACGCATCTGCATGTAAGCGTGCTTTCCTGGTGCCAATGCCAAACATCATACTCGTACCGAAGATCCTCTGGGAGATATTCAGTTCCCAGAAGTAACGTCCGTTGTTGAGCACACGTTTTCCACGCACACCAGCTGTTCCACTGCTCCAGTTTGGATGGAAATGTGCGGTACGGAAAGCGGTGCCGTAGAGTCGCACCTCTGGACTTCTGTCTCGACGGTTCCACGTCCACTGGTCTTCGCACCCGTGACTGAGGGGCTGCGGGTCGGTGTCCATGTCTTCGGGCATCGTTGCCGAAGAGCTTGGGGCCCGATGCTATGCTGTCTCTGGCGATGATGGTTCCTCGTCAACAATTCTACAGTGAAGAATGAAGAAGTATGAGTTAATTTTAAAAACTAAAAAATTACTTATTAAATGTGTAACATTTCTATAATAAATATAGGATTCGTTAATTATTTCTTAAGAACAATATTTTACGGTAATCATAGAATATGCTGGAATTCCTTAAATGTAGATATATACAAAAATTAAGTAATTGTATATAAAATCTTAATATTTTAAGTGGTTGTTGTTTATCTGTATTTTAAAGACAGCCCTACTTATATTTATACGTAATATGCAAAATATTTTACATATATGTTCACGGGCTATGGATTAAACTACCCCATATGCAAAATACATGCGCGTATTAATTAGAATATGTTCCGTGTGTATTATAGATATTAGGTGACTCATATGCATTCGTGTGTGTGCGGTAAAAAGCATCCCTGGGGTTATATTAAAGGGGGCCGGTGTGGCCGCGACGACCACTGGGGCCCGCCTTCAGTGCAACCACCCTTCTTGACAACCCCCACGTACGTCTGACGATGGCGGTGACTCAGACTCGTTCATACACTTTCCTCAAGAGACGTACACACAGAAATGCACACAGTGTGTGTATATGTGTGAGTGTGCGAGGATCAATAGTTAGCGCCAACAGACACACACACACGCACATATACAGAGGCAGGGTAAATCAGCAATACCCAAACAATGGCATCCCTTCGCACAGCAACGGACAATGGACTTTCCACTGAGAACATTGTTTACAGCCACTGCTATTTATTTATCATACGGGGCGCCCTAAGGAACGTCATTCCTCCCTCCCCCCTCCTGCGATCATTTATTTTTTTTCGTATTTAATACTGAAAAGGGTGTCCAGTTATACAATTGGAAGTCCTATACATTGATTGATGGTCAATTTATGGACACCCCGCGGATCATTAGTGATGTCGAGATAGAAATAATGAAACATTTACGTTTACGAAGCACATTTAGTTATTAGCGATTTATGTAATTTTGTAGCAAAAGCAATAATAAATAAGTTCACTGTGTAATTTTGAATATTTTTCATCAATTCCCGCAAATAATCAAATAACATTTGAAGAACGTATGTACACGAAACATGCTATCAATAAATATTTAATGCTGCGATATGGCTTATTATTTGTACATTAGTATTCATTGTGAATAATTTTCAAATATTAAAATCACACAGGATATTGTTTTATTTATATATTTAACACATTTCAAGTTTAAACAACTACTGAATGTTTTAGTTTATCTATTGTTCTTTAAATATAACAAAGATTATTGTTTTTTTTACTTACAATAGTAATGTATACAGCACACCTGATTTTAACACACACAAACAATAATTTAACTGCAAACCAATGGTTAAACGTATAATCAACATTCAAATCACATAGATTTTATTTCCCTAAACGTAATTCACCTGTTATCATCAACTAGCAATCTAATTTATTGATTAAAACGTGCCGTATATACGGGTTACTACTATCGATTTTGACAGCTGAAGAGATAAAAAACAACAGAAGAACAGCGATTAACAAAACACTATAACTATGTGCTGTGATTGTTAGCCATGGATTGATTGATTGGTCGGACGGGTTGGATGGTGAATAGTGTTTTGATTATTGTTGTTGTTATGGTTGTTGCTAATGTTAATCTGTATTATTACCGTTCTATGATGTAATGTTGTTCGACAGAAGCTGCTTCTACGGTTGTCATTTTGCCTGTAGTTGTCAAGGGGTTGGACCAGCAACCACTGCAATATAATTTCTAGTGTTACTACTGACACGACACGAAAAATACTGAACGATGCGGCGTCGACGAATGTCGTCGGGGTGCACTGAGGCGCCGGTCGACTTGCGCTGTACACGCGCGAGCTAAATTGGGGTGGCAGAATACATGATAAAATAATATCAGTGTACGTAAAACAAGTGTCCTGGGTAAGGAAAAAAATATCTATTTTATAAATCATTTATTTAATAAATTACTTTAGTATTTACGAATTTCTACCTGAAGAAGTTGTAAAATTAAGTAATTAAGATATTCAATTATTTGCAAATCTAATATAAAGTGCAGCATTGACACGTTTCGTCTAGCATTGAATTTATACTTATATACTTTATAAATATGTCTCCAATAAATAAAGGCTAATGAGAAAATAGGATACTTTCAGGAACGATGCACCGAGGTTTCACCTTATTCATACATATGTTGTTTAGAAATAATTTCGAAAAAAACAAATCTTAAATTTTATTGTGCTAAATCTACATAGGTAAATCTAATCAATAAAGTACTTGATTAAAAAATAATCAATTTTGGGAAGCGTCCATAGAGGTTTTAACTTGACGATACTTGGAAAGTACATTATTACGGCTCTGTTGAAACCTGTACTGTAACTAGTTCGGTACTGCGCAACGACTGTCTAAACTGCAAATTCATTTATTCAACATGTCTTCGCATGGGCATCATGGATGTGATGGTGGACACGATCACGATGATACCCCTGAAATGGGGGTACAGTATAGTTTATTCGAGAAAATCGACAAAGATAACTTGGAATGCTTGAACGAAGCAGCAGACGGTTCCGGCAAACTAGTATTCAAACCCTGGGAAGAGCGACTAAACTTCAACACAGTAAGGTTAAGTACATATTTTTACAAGAACATAAAACTATATACATATTTATCTATTTAACAGTACGTAGAAAGTGATGCAGATGAAGAACTATTGTTTAATATTCCTTTCACGGGAAATATCAAGCTGAAAGGTGTTATGATAATTGGAAATGACGATGATAGTTTTCCAGCAAAAATGCGATTGTAAGTTGACAGATTTACTCAGCTGAAAAATGGATTTTCAGAGCGAGAATTGTGTGTTGTAGGTTTAAAAACAGACCACATATGACCTTTGATGATGTAGAGATAGCAGCTGATCAGGAATTTGAATTAACGCCGGATCAGACTGGTACTGCAGAATATTCTACTAAGTACGTTATACCGGTGTGCATTTATTTCAAACTGTTCCTGTTTCTATATATTGTGTTTGTTTTAGGGTTGTAACATTTTCCTCTGTGCACCATTTGACTATATACTTTCCGTCGAATTTCGGGGCTGATCAGACTAAAATTTATTATATTGGATTACGAGGTGAATTCTTTCAAGCACACCGTCATGGAGTTACTATTTGTACTTATGAGGCTCGGCCTAATATGTCCGATCACAAGAACCCCCTGTCCGATAGCGTAACTCATCAAATTCAATAAACACTTTGTTTGGCATGTATAATAATTATTAAAGTTTAATAAATAATTTGTGATATTTCAAAGAGTGAAAATGTATATGAATATTTTTTTTATATAAATCTATAACTTTGAAGTTTAATGAATATTCTTAGATATGTTTAAACTGTAGGTGCTGTCCTGGTGTGAATTGACAACTCTCCCTGAATGATGTTAACAAATGCTTAATTATGTTACCCCGAATAACGGGAATGTATTATATGGTCGATATGTTTTATAAATGATAATATTGCAGATTGTGAATTGCTAACGCATGTTTGTTGGGAGATTATCCATTTATTAACAATTATTATTACAATATTTTTGTACTAAAATAACAATTTATACATGTCATACATCTGATACGGTCAATACATCAATGGACAGAGTTGATATATCATATATAATAGTAATAATTAGCTTACATTGTTACATAAAGTAAATATACGTAATAATACATAATTGTCTCAAACATACCGGTTGCCAGAGTCTGAATTTCTTCGCTAATTCACATTGAGTGCTGAACGTCAATACATATTTAGAATATATATCATATCATAATGTTTCCTCAGAATCATATGTATGTTTCTTGCGTTTTAATATCAGTTACAAGTATACAAACACTCACTGTTAATTATAGAAGAATTTCAGAATCGAGTCGAAATTGAATAATTCATAATGATTTACCATATATGGCTGTAGTAGTGTATTATATAAATATCTATAATATATAGACAATAAATTACATTCAACATTAATATAATAATAATAATTACTAACATGAAACATTGTGCTAGACCTTACAAAAGTATATATATATTTTGACAAAACGGGAATAATGAGAATAATTGTCTATCATATGTGTAAAACCAACAGAAAGAACATCAATTACTTGTTACTAACATTAATTAATCAATAAATGTAACAACATTCGTACGAACAATCAGTCATCAGCCAGCCATTTTGTATTACAAATAATAATTCCATCGACAACACATTAACAAACAGACAGACAGACAGACAAACACAGCGGCTAGCGACAATCATCTGTGTAGTCCTTCAATTCTTCGTTAACACACGCTGTTTCGCTGTGTATTAGTTCAAATAATACTCAACGTGAACTAATGCTGAATATTAGAATCGCTTGTTTTTTTACAAAAACACATCAATGCATCATAGTCTTTCAATTTTATAAATGTTTAAATAAAAAAATAATGATTTCAATTCTATAACGTACAACTAGTACAAGTACATATATAGTACGTTCACACTACATATTCCTAACTTTCTAACGTGTAATTATTAGTTTATGGGGGTGCTATATCCTAACATACAGATTTTGTGAAATATTAGTAAGATCCAAAATAAAATTGTAACCCTGTTCAATACTGACCTCAAGAATAAATCTCAGTGCCCGTACCAAGCGTTACAATTTGGTTTTTCTTCACAGAATTTGTACTGTTAGGATATAGTGCCCCTAATAAACTAATAATTACACGGTAAAAAGTCAAGTGTAAACGTACTATACATACATCCATTCATAATTCAATATGTCTAATTGCAAATGACGGATGCACGTTACAGAATTGAAGCGTGTCACAATACAAGATGATACTGCAGCCATTAGCCATTCCTAAACTACTTGTCTAGGAACATTATTTTATTGTTATCGAGCTATTGGCAACAGTTGTCTGTGCTCCATTTGTAGTTGGTGCTTCACTATCTACAAACAACACGTCTGGCAGGTTTCCATTGTCCTCTGTCAGCTCATCCGGTACCGTTTCAGTTTCCATAGTTGATATGTTTTGTTCCGTGGTGGATGGAACTGGCGGTTTAGCCGCTGGCAATGATTCCGCAGTTGCAAACAGAACTTTATCAATGTAGAACATTGTTCCCAGATTGTAGACAAACACTTCACTCTCCACAATGTTGGCATCATTGATGGTTACAACATCTGGAATTAAATGTTAGTTGTTAGGTTATGTTCACATATGACGACTATATGTATTACAAAGATACTTATTTTATAATCAGTAACTAGCAACCATCTGTACTAAATATTTGCCTAGTATTTTCTACTAGAATTCAGATACAACCTTCAGTTCCTGTACAATATAAATTATTGTTGATTCATTATTAAAATTAAAATTATATTTTTTTGTATTTAATTGTCAGATTGAGACACGATTCATGTAGCTAACTTTTGTCTTAATAATTAGCTCACGCAAGCCGGTTCCAGTTTATCACGAGTTGCAATTAAAACTCTATTATAATTAGTAGATTTTGTATTATATAATTATAAACCCAACGATAATTAGGTATTTTCTGGTTTTGTTTAAAAGTTTTTGTGTTCTTGTTTTATTAAAAAGATCCTGCGATAAAAATAAAGAAATCAATTAGCTGTAAATAAACCATATTTTACCGATTAACTGTATAACATAATTTTTTATACAAAATTGGCTTGTTAATCAAGTAAAGTAGCTGTAAATAATGGTAACTTTTGAAATATAAATGTTAATTCTGTGTTATCATACCATTATGACTTTATTTCTCTTAATACCGTGGATAATAACTTACTTTTGTTTCTCGATACGGTGATTGTTTTGTTTCCCAACGTTCCGAATGTCATTTCGTCTTTCAAGTCACGGTCATACAGTCTTCCTTTCAAGAAATGGTTCAGTAATATCTGCAGACCATCGCCTGTAGACAAATAATTGTCGGGCATTTTGTCCAAGCCGAGTTTCTCGAAAGCCGTGTCAGTGGGAACGAAGAATGTGTATCCTGTGCCAGAAACATGCGGTGCCAGATCTGCCAAGTTTAAAAATCTTGTGATATGCGTGAACCGACGGTCTCTTTCGAGGGCAAGAAAGGCATGCGACAAAAACTGTGCACCGAACCAGGGGAAGGCGAGCAGGGGAGGCGTCTCTTTGTCACGATGTTGCTGATGCAGGCGAGACACTATACTTTCGCTTACAAACAACACTTCACCGATAAACATGATGTTGCCTTTTTCGACAGCAGTGTCACCCTTGACAATTGAGGCTCCGTTCACTGTCAAAGTAGCTGTAAATAAATAAATAAATTTTAGAGAACTAATCTAGGACCGCGCAAATCTAAATTACTGTTAATATGCAATCTCAAATATGTAGTATAAATGAAAAAAAAAATACAAAAACTTTTTCCCCGGGATTCGAACCCGGGTTCACCAATAACCGGTCGATTGCTCTACCATATTCAAAAAATTATTCAGATGCATTGAAATGAACAATGATTGATTGGATATATTTCTTGTCCACGACCTTCTCGATAACAGTGTACACTGTTACACTTTTGAAGCAGAAGGTCCTGTATTTTTATTAAAAAATTTAATATAAGATATGATATTTGAATAGGATTTTGCCCAATATTAAATTGCTGTGTGTTGTGTGTGTGTGATGGTGATAATTCTCGTACTTACATGACTTGCGGAACACCACCTCTCTGCCCCCTAGTGTTTTAGCGATTTGGCCATCGCGTATGTTCTCCTGACGTAAGTTGCCTCGAATGAAATGGTTGATCATAACATTCTCAGTGAACTCGGGCACGGAGAATGGATAGAAACCCCAATCAATGGGGTGCCAACGCTGGAAAGCATGGTCAGTGGGCACAAACACTGTATACTCCTCACCTATGAATCAACAATCATAAATCATTATACTTCATTCTTTTAAAGTAACAACAAATGTTTAACAACACTATATATGTGTTCTACAAAATTCCGAGTTTTAATATTTAAATTTAGTATCAACCCGAATATAAGATGAGGTTTTTTTGTTCAAATATAGATTAATAGAAAAGAATGTTAATTTAATAAAAATTAAGTTTTTAAAAAGTACAGTACCGATTTTGTTAAAAATAAATAGTCAAAAATGTATATGACACCTGTTATATTTTTAATAGACAGCAAATATGAACTTTTAAAATAGTTTTTGAAAACCAAATACTTGTAGAATAATAAGATTATAAAATGCCGTACCCTCTTTAAGTAACTGTGAAACATTGGACCTAGATAAAAAGTGTTGGAACACTCTGACGCCGCTCTTCAGGTACGACAACACTTGACTAACGTTGTCAATGAACGTGGAATTCTTTCCAGCAACTGGTGCAGTTGTTGACGATGTTGTTCTAACCTCTTCCTTCACCGTAACTACAGATAACATGCCCACATCTAGTTTACCGTGTTCTCCGCTAATTGTCACATTTTTCTTCAGTATTTTGTCATCGGGAAACAAATAACTATCCAGAATGATTAAAATGCCGTTGGGCACTTCGACTTTCGTCTCTAACACTTGAGCATCGTTCACGTACAGTTTGTCATTCGATTTGTGAACTTTTATTTGTTTTCCGCCTAAAGTTTTGAATGTCGTTGTGTTTGTTAAGTCCAACCGTTGTCCCAGTACGATGTGGTCTAGTAATAGTTTCTTGACAAGTTCAGGCTGTTTTAGTACACTGTCCTCCCGAGTTCCCGCGCTGTTCCGTGGCGCTAGTATCGTGAATGGTTCAGCTGAAACAAAAACCCCGAGGAATTTAATTAATTAATTAATTAATTGTTATATACAGCACACCTTTAATTATGTTTATATCTTGGTACTGTAAATTACATAATTTTTTTATTCTGGTAAATTATCGAGGTACATAGAACTACATAACATTTTTATTTATAATTATGATTATAGATAGTTTGTTTGTTTGTATGTTTTACGCATTTATAAATCTATGATCTTTCAATACACGTGTAATGTTAGTGTATTACATATTATTACAACTATTTGATGAAATACATACATACATGTATCAGATGATGTCATATGGGTGTGTGTGTGCAGTGAATATGGATGAATGAATGTCTAAATAGATGAGGAATGATGACTTTCATTCATCATGTATTCATCACAGGTATATCCGAGTTATTATTTATCTATTTTAGTAGCAAACGACTCGTGCACCAGCGGCGTACTAGTGATATTCTATTTTAACGAGAAACAAACATATGAGCTAAAAAAAATTTTCTTCCATTAATATGTATCATATCAGCTTGGTATGTATGAAACACTTATTTGGAACGACAAAAATGTTATCACGAATGTTTTAATCTACAATTTCGCGTCTCCGCACATGGGCGGAGTGACGAGTAATTTACTAAAGGGCACATTCGGCTGCATTAGAACTGCATCTAAAGTTACAAGAATAACAAAAAATAAACTAAAACTATTGTTTGACCAATAATATTGGAATATAGTATCTGTTATCGGAATTAAGATATTTTTTGTAAAATAAAATAAAATGCCTCAATGGAAAGAGCAAGAAAAATCACTACAATTGAAATTAATTGCCTTTGCAACATTAACTAATATCGTCTAATATTTATTACGTAATAATCACTTTATTGGTGCCCCTGTTCTGACCCACCTGTGCTCGGCGCCACTGTACTTGACGTACGTACGTATGTACAAGGCAGTGGCCTGAGTTCCAAGATTTCAGTTTCTATACACACCTAATGGATTTTTAATGAAAGTCGTGCTGCCAATTAAACCAGTACCGTTATAGCTGGTAGCAAATAAACAACCAACAACAGCAGCAGCAGCAGCAGCAGCAGCAGTAACACCGCTTGTATAAACAGGAGTCGCTAAGAGGGAGATGACCTCTCTATCTTTCTCACATATGTACATACGTGCACACTTTCAAAGGCAACCAAAATATTTGCAAATTTTTGTGATGTTTTCTATTAAACTCTTTTCTCTCGTACATTTATACATATCAATTTTGTATTTAATTCTCTTTTATATTTATACAAAGACTGTACAATCATTTCACTCACCTGACATTTTCACCTCGTCATTGTTAAACACCAGCCACAACGAAAAGAAATGGTCCACCTCTAGGTTAGCAGTGAGCTGACCATCAATACCGCTGGTATCAGGTAGTTGGAGGACTGACACCATTGTCGGTGCCGCTGTCGAGGCTGCTGCTGACGATGGTGTCCACCAAAACACCAGCCCCATTAACAAACATAGCTTGATTCTAATGAACATTGCTGTTTCTCTATTAGAACAGCAACACAACTACATCAACACACAACAACAATACACTAGATGTCTTCTGCTGATTCGTCTTGTGATCGTTTGATCGTCTCTTGTTCTCTAATCACCTGATCGATTCTCTTATTACCCTGTGACTCTGTCAACAACTGTTGCGCTTCTGTTTCTGAAAACTATTCATCTGCCTGAGTCGACTTGCCACTTTTGTCTTTTATCCTGTCTGTACGTGTTGCTACCAGTTAGTCTTTTGTTTGAAAACAATGAAACTATCACTCTAGTTTTCACATTCACACACGCACACAGATGATATTTTCATCTGCTTTCACTTGTTTGTTTTTTATTTTCAGTGCACACTAGTTTATTTGTTTTTGTACACATATAAAAATACTTACAGTGTATGTATGTATGTATGTACACAATTATACTATGAATATATACTCTCTACCTTATCATCGTCATCATGATTATGATTAGTGTAATATATAATGTTCGTTTGTCGTATGAGTGTGTGTACTACTTAAGTATGTGAATTAGTCTCGATTGACCGTGTTGTTTGTTGTTGATGACTGTTGTGTCGTTAATTTCAACTGATGATGATGATGATGATGATCCTACACTAACTCTCTCGCTCTCTCTCTCTCTGTATAACACTATACAAGTTGTACGAGTTGTGTGTTATGTGTTTATATCACACCACTGGTCAGACTTCGACTAAAGACTAGTCGGCTCTTGACGAGTGAAGAAACCGTTCAGTGTTCGCGATGATGCCAGACTGGCTTCTGACCAATACACACACATGTATACATACAGTATTACAGACACTTGGGCACTGTACACACACATACACACATGTACTATGTATACAAAGTAGACGGGGTATCGCGGTGTGCAGACCTACCGCGCAACGATCGATTCGTACCGTCGTCGGTACAGTGGCGTAGACACTGGTAAAGTTTACGGAAGGAGCACATAGTGTAGAGTTTTACTGACAAATTTTATATTTAGCTTGTATTTTTAGGAATTACAATATTCGTAAGACATATGCATCTTGGTAGGTAATTTATGAAAATACGATGTTGATATTGCTGCAAAAAAATTTACTTGTATTAGCATGAGAAAGAAATTATTTAATATACTATTGAGCAATATTTAGATTAATTTAAGAAAAGTATAAAGGTAAAAAACTGTAAAATGTATAAAGATACCTATTTTTGTTATGCCGAAATCAATGATTAGAAATTAGATATTGCTGTCAAATCACTCTTGTCATATTAACCCTGTATTTTCTAAAACTCTGTTGGTTGTGCATTTGTTACTACCCAATGTTGTTAGTCACTTGTTTGCTCGACTGCTGGTTAAGTATCTACAGCGTGCACAGCAAGTCTTGATTTATTTCCGCATTCATTGTAATCTTCCCTCCATCGCGTTCTTGTAATAGACAGATTTCTACTCTCTGCTCGACTTGAAACTTTTTTTGTTTGTTATAAATCATACCAGATAAAACTTGCTCCATCAATCATCTTACGATATGATGACGCCAGCACGCGCAGGATTGGGGGCAGGATCTCCAGGCCAGCAGGAACGTAATACCAACAGCAGCAGAAGCAGCAGGAAAAATCATCCCCTTGCTTACGCATCAACAAAAGCCGGGGAATGGCAGGATTTAATATTGCTTGTGTATACTTTGAAAAGTCTCTATTTGATTTGGATGTGGCTGTGTGTGTGTGTGTCTCCAGGTACTATAGTTAGATGTAGTTGAATAACCTATCGATCTAAGAGTGCCATGCATTTACTACAACGTATTCGATTGTTTTCTTACACATACACACAAATACATATATACTTTATTCATAACTTTACTGTCACTATGTTTTTCTCGTATAGAGTGACTATTTTTAATTTCGAAAATTATAAAAGATAAAAAGACGAATAAATAAAAACAAAAATTTCGATTTTATGTCCATATAATTTAAGTAGACAAACACATCTTGCTGTTCATTTGTTTATAGACACACACACACACACATACATGTTCTTCTGTTGTTTTGTGAATATAACACCAATGCTGCTGCTGTTATTGCTATTTAATTTATTTTGGTGCATAGAGTTCGTTAGATCTTGACTGTTTATTTAGTGTATTTTCATCATTTGTTTCATTGCCGTTGCTACTGCTGACGTCGTTGTTGTTTTGTTTTTCCTCGTGTTATTATTGTTTTGTTTCCATTCTCAACTTAATAACGCTTCAGTGATGAGGTATTGCACAATATTTATTTTGCCATGTGTAACTTGAGTGAATGTGTACGCGTGTGTGCAATAATAATGACCACATATGCTTGTATATATACACAATACAATGATACATCGTGTATGTACACGCTTGCATATACGTGTATAATACTTCAGTCATTGTTCTATTGAATAAGAATAATTTTATCATACTCGGGACAATTCATCTTTATCAGCGGGTCGCTCTGATGCCAAGTTGAACAGCACGTTCAACTTGTAACACTCCAGGCAAGCACAAGATCATTTAACATCTATCCACACTCAAGTGAGCACATACAAGCATACATGTATACAGTATCCTATAGATACTAATGCAAACAGAAGGATTTTAAATAAACTTTAATGTTTTCTAGAAACAAAATTAATTTTCCAAGTATAGTATTTGTGAAAAAATTTTCTTCTCGAAGTGATGTAAACAAAGTAGGTTACAAATTATTAATATACGCTAATCTCATTTAAAAAATTATGTAACAAATTAGACTAAAATCCAGGTTTAAAATAGCATATGAAAACCTATTTTTTGTAACTTCTTTTCCAAATTTCAATGAGAAATATTTTATTTACGTATAATTTGTGCCAAAAATTCACATAATTAACTACATTACATGTACTGTATGACTCATAGTTACTCATATTCTAAGAATTGAGCAGTTTCTTAAGTAAATTTGGCATTGAAATTTAAACAGACAGATATCATTATAGATTATGTAACTATATTCTCACTAGACATACATACATATGTGTTCCCAGAGTTATATAAAAAGTTGCAGTAAATTCAGAAACAAACATCGTCTTCTCTGACTCACAAAAACTGTTATTCTGAATTCCCATTCTACACGGATAGCTTCCTAATGTTCTGTGAAACAGTTGACATTCTGTCAGTCACCTTCTGTGCTTCCTTTGTTTACCTCATCCAGCGCCAATCAAATGTCAAGGAAACCAGTTGAACATCAAGCACTTGTATGATGTGATTACATTTTGTATTATTTGTCATTGGATAGAATACTTTCCTTTGGATTCTCACAAATGACCACTGTATTGTAAGTGTGTGTGTGTGTTTGTTAATGTCATGCACGTACATGTGGTTGGATGAAGTAACACTTGTGTGTATGTACATGTACATACATGTGTATACGTGATATAGGATTTCCTTTTCCTGTCTGTGAGGCGTCTCCGCAGACCACTACATTCACCAATCAACATTAAACAGGAGACACTATTCATTATAATAATGACACATTCTTCTTCTGACTTACCTATTGTCAGGCCCGGCTTAAGTTAACTTTGAATAACAGTTGCGGATTTCTTTAATATAGTGAAATTCAAACCAAAACACAAGAGAGAAATTATTAGTTAAAACGAAATACATATTTGGTGCGTGGCGTGATAATAATGTATTGTATATACATTTTATTATGAAATTTATTTATTTCAGTCCATTTAAACAAATGTCATTGTATATTCAATGTTTTACTCTTTAAGTGGGAGCCCTGTAATTTATAAGAATCACATTACACTTGCATTGTGGCTAATACGGTTCTGTTGACAATATATAAATACAATACATACTTGGAGACTTGCCTGCCTTGAATAAGTACATACACCTTTTTATGCTGTCATCGAAAGTAATAATGGCAGCAGACCTACTTTCATACAATCATGATGACTAACACACACACACACATGCTTACCTTGAATATTTGTTGTCTATCTGTGCCGCATTTCGTGTGTGTATATAGATACACGACATTCTTATTGTCTTGTGGTCAAGTGTAAAAAAAACTTGATTACAGAAGGTGTTAGTCATCCATAATTACCGTGTTATTAGTTCATATCCGGTGCGGAATTACCGGAAAAACCACTACAGTACGCGCACCGCTCAGAGGAAAACAGTGAATTATTATTGTTTTACGATTTACAGAATTGTCTTATCGTTCCATATCGGTTAACCATGAAATATTTTCATTGAAAACAGAAATTTCTGCTGGACCGCATATTGAGAAACTTATGTGACAGTTCATAATGTAAGTTAACCTAAAAATACAAGGTAATTATTCGGTTACTAATTGCAGATTGTATGGAAGAATAAACTAGCATTTTATATGATATTTTAGAAATCGCATGTATATCGCCTTGGTGGTTATATTAAATAGGACAATAAAGAAAAACAATGTTTAGAATTACATAATCTAATATTAAAAAGTTATGTTATGGTTATTGATTGTGACTATGGATTAATTCGACGGGTATTAGTAAAAAGTACACTATATTTTTTATAAAAAATAGTTTTATAAATAAATAAATACATAACACAAGGATTTACTATTTCACAAATCTATATAGTTTCGTCGTTAGCAAAATGCTTCGGGGATGTCTTTATGCTAAAGACGCAATAATAGTTTCACAAGGGCTTGTGTTGTTGCATTGTTAATTATGTTGTGCGTCCAGTACTCTGTATGATTATAGTCAATTATCTCTTATGAACTGTAATTAAAATCAGCAGTCAATTATATAATCATCATCAGCAACAGCAGCAGCAGCAGTAGTAACAGTATCACGTTGTTGTCGAATTACGGTGTGGTCCGTGGATAGTCTTAAATCTACGAGTCAAAATCCGTCTAGACTTTTGAGTTCTCTGCAACAAAATAAACGGATTTAGTAAACCTTCTAACATAGCATGTGGACGTGAGCAGCGTACATAATCCTATGCAGTGACTATTCGGCAACAATTTCGAATTTAAGCCTATATTATACACATAGCAATGATACATGTTGTATTTATTCAAATAAACATTGCGTGTTCTGCATAATCTTTCGAACGACAAATGTCTAGCTATAATAATATAATTACGGTGGTATGTACTTATTTTATTAATCAATAAAATTATAGAAATCTAGTAATAATTTAAAACTATTCGCTTTTATCAATAAACTTTATAGTATAATTATTGATTATTAAATTAGTTCTCTGTATTATATAAAATTATATTTGATTTCATTGTTTGTGATGTATATCTGCGTTAATTATCGCTGAATTCGAGATAAATATTACTTATTCTTCTCAAAACGACTGTAAATTATTCAAAATTATCGCATTTTATATTTGCAACGTTTTTTATTTGATTATAATTATAAATTACAAACATAATTTATAGTAATTATTGAGAAATATTACTAAACAATTCGAAATAAACTTATAACAATCAATTCTGAAATTTATTATGAACACTGTGATATGAAATTAATGCAAGGTTATAACAAATGAACCCAATCGTTAATCATCTAGAATAGTTTTCAAATATAAATTTAAACAAATCAATTAATGTGCTACGTGCGTTTCTTGAATTCTTTCATAAAATATGCGTACTAGAAAAATCAGATGACGCAATTGGCGATCGATGCAAATAGAATTAAAGTGATAAATAATTAATGTATAGTGTCATCTCACATACATATACACGTCTATATACACGCGTATGTATATAACGTAGAATACTATTTATATCATAAACATTCCTATACTATTTGACCGTTAAAATATTTCTTTTTAGTAATGTACAAATACAATGCGATATGTATTAAACAATATTACCCTAAATATAATGTGTAGCGGCACGTATTAAGGACTATTTATTTACCTCGTTTTTCAGGGCTTGTCGACTCTCGTACATTCTGCGCGCCACCTCGACACGTACCCATTCCGGTCGGTCCGGGATACCCTTGTGCAGGACAAAGCGTACTCCCAGAAGCACGTGCTCAAGGACAACGAACACTAGCACCCAGGTACCGGCGTCCATGTCTGTGAACTTGGCACGCATCCTCGGCGACAGTGCTAGCAGACCGCAGTTTGTCATGATCGACAGAGCGCCAACAATTTCGAACGCTTTCTGTAACAACAAAAACAGACAATTCAATTATGAACAGAAATTCAGCTTTAACAAGAAAATAATGTTAAAAATTTCAAATTACTTATATATATATATAATAAACTAGCTACAATTTTAATAAACTTTAAAAGAAAATTAATGCTGTTTTAAAAATTTATTTTACCCGCAACGCACACGTGTACTGCTGGTTGCATGCATTAGTGTCAAATATGATTAAACATATTTTGTACAATTATTGTTTAATGATGATGTGAAAGCTATTAATTATTTCACAATTGTTTGTATTGCTTTAATTTACACAATTCCATTTTACTCATATCGTACATAGAAAGTACAATAATCCTTCTATTTAAGGGAGCAATTTTCTAGAAAAAATAGTACCTAAATAAAAACCGCAAAAATGTAGCATACCTGCCATGCTCCGATATCCTTAACTTTGCGAGCCATTGGTCGCTGAAAGGCCATACAGAGTTTAAATGCATCCGCCCTGATCTCAATGATATTGTTCAACACAGCCCAGAACGCCGCCGCCGGGTAAACGGACGAAAACAGAACTACATAACCGAACTGGACGAACATCTCTAAATAATCATCGAACGTGCCCTCGTAACAATCCATCTCGCCCTCACTGGTCGCCTCGGCAATGTTCGTATCGTCCTCGGGCAACACCGGTACATCAGTCAACGGACTCGCACCGGAAATTTTATTTCCGCTCTTAAGATGTTTTCCCGTTTTGGTCTGTGCATTTTCGAAAAACTGTTTTTTCCAACTAGCAATCTGTAAAATGTATAATCCAGTTATGAAAACATATTAGGAGAAAATGCAATTTACGATTTAAATTATAAATCGTTCGTTTTAAACTAATGTTATTTTACCGGTATATATAATGCATCATAATTGTAAATAGCAGTGTTAATACACATTAAATATTAATTAGGCTATACGAGCAAAATAATTAATGATTAAACACATAATTTCAAGATTAATAATTGAAAATATTGAGTGCATATTAATGATTAAAAATGTGAATTAACATCATATTTCAGAATTCCTGATGTACTTTTTCCATGTATAACCGAACGATTAGTGGTAAAATGGCTTCTTGGAAATGATTGATGGCCTGTTGTATGATCAACATAATGGCCAATTGACTTCGGAGCATGTCCATGTCCTGGATTACGAAGGCAATGTAGAACAGTGACATGAAATTGTTGACGAATTCGAATAGCACTAACTTCGTAACACGATGTCTGTCGTATTGTGATTGTGTTCGGTGATTTTCTAGTAGAGCAGAAAGATAAAAAATATATGAAATAATATATTTTCCATATATTAAATGTGACATGTACCCCATTCTGTGAGATATGTCGCTAGTTTTCTGTAAAACGCGTTCATCACGTAGACCAGTGCTGCATATCCGATACTGGGAAGAAGTAGTATATGCGTTGAATATTCCAATTCTGGTTGTTTAATCAGATCCTCCAGCCAGAAAGAAGCCAACATAATGACAAAAGCACCGAACATACACACGAATACAATAGGAATTGAGACCAGGTACATCTGTCAAATTATGAACATATAATTATATTGTACAATCGGAATTATTATCAAAGTTTAACCTTAACATTGGTTTTCCATCTGGGATACTGGGGTTGTATCTTCGCAGAGACTGGGTCACGACCCATCTGCCCATGGTAGTTGGGTCTGGGTTCATCTAAACTGGTCATCCCAATTGTACCCCAGGAAAATGCCAGTTCATTACTGCGTCGTTTCCACACCTAGAAAAGAAAGTGGATTGACTGAAACTCGAATGTACCTTTCTAAAACAGTAATACTAAATTTAGGCACTTTAGTGAGTGTACCTACTGCTAAATAATTCATGGAAATGCGTGTAGCAAGCGTATTTATCTACTGGGATACCACAGTAATATCAATCAATACGTCAATTAGCGTTTAGAATTTAGTGAATTTGGCAAACGTTAACGAGATTTATCTATGTAGCTAGTGCAAATTTATTTGCAACTGTTATAATTCTAATATTTTTTATACTCTTGTGTGTGTTGGTGTAAATAATAGTTAGTGGGTTATAAAATAGAAAGTATTACGAAACGCTATAGTGAATTTTAATATTTGCATAGTGAAATAGTTACATAACCTCATATACTAAATAGATTTTTATATTGTTCTTGAATCAATGGTATAAGATTATTATTGTTCAATATATAAAAGTTCTTTGTCCGTAATTAATTCACGTTGAAATGAAATAAGAACTGCAATTGACAATGTGACAGTTCTTATTTCAATTAACACATTTATTTTGTATTTAAATGAGAACTGTCACACTGTCAACTGCACCGATTGAAGAAGACTGTTTTGCGTCATTGTTAAATTGTGTCACGTAAATTAAGTGATATTGAAGATATTTATTATTCTGCAGAAACAGTACTCTTTTACTTATTTTCTAATTTCAAAAGAAAATGAAATTTCTCATTTTATATACAAATATTTGGATGTATTAGACTTTAATACTCTAATAATTAGAGTATCAAGTAAAAAAACTTCTGCACTGATTTTCTCCACGATTCCTATACTTCCTTATACCATGTATAAGAAAGTAATAAGTATATACGTGTTACAAGGAATAAAAATCAATCTAACACTTGGTAAATAAAAATTATTTCATATTATTATGGAATATTTCTCTGGTTGGATATTGAAGAATGTTTATGTGTATATTAAAGTTTACCTCCAGGAATACAGTGACCCACACTACGTTGAATACACAGAAGAATGGAACGGTCTCTGTGGACACTAAGAGTTGGATGAATCCTAACAGCATCGGGAACAACAGTGCGGTTGTATAGAATCCGAGAAATGCAAAGTACAGTGCTATAGCTTCACCGAAATACAACCTTATATCCTCTGAAACATAGACAAACACACAAAAGTTAGACTAGTTCATTCACGTCTAAAATATAAGTCAACTTATACTTGTTGCTAAAAGAGAA
>JAGJTL010000059.1:4537606-4551246 GCA_022063505.1 Calosoma granatense
ATATATATATATTCTATACTATTCCCTGGACCTTAGATAAGCCTAAAGCCCCTTGGTCTTACATTATACATAGGACAGGGATTTTATCGCAAAATTAAAGGGCCTTACTCAGTAATGAGGCAACTGTTAGCGCTTCGACACACACACACACATACATATGTACAGTGGTGTGTGAGGTAGCATGTACCTGCCTCCCCTCATGTTACAGGATGTTAGTAAGGATGTCAACAAACTGTTTCCTCTATAACAAGCACACTAGCAGAGCCCCCTGACGGTGCCCCACAGTGCTGTCCTCGTGGTAGTAATTGGTATGCCGTGATTGAAGTACAGTAGAATCTACTGCTCACCCTTGTAACTATCGTTACATACATACACGCGCGCTCTCTCTATCTCTTACACTCTATTTGTGTGTGCTGGTAATAGAACGTTTTTGCACTCGGTCACACATCTTAAGTTACCTTCCAGTTACCATAACTTTGAATTAACCACATCGGATCGAGATTATAACCGGGTATGTGGCAGACAAATTTCTGTCTAGTTTGCAATATTGTTCCTTCTCGACAACGAAATCTTTTGTCACTACTTGCAAGATTTTCCAGTGACTTCTATGTTAAAATTGGACGTTTTTGTCTCATAAAATCATTTACAAACTAGTAGAAAATTTGTACTCATTATTCTGATGCCGTATGCATCTCTATGCATTTTATCAAACTTTGAATATTTATAGTGCAGTAATAGACTTTATAAGTGATCTGAATACAAATTTATTGATAAGATTATATAAATTAGAGTACTAGTTTAAATTGTTCCGGAAACACAGATAAAGGATCCATTTGGAAACAAGGAAAATGGATGATTGTTCAACAGCTCCAGGCTAAGGCTTGTTAGTTTAAACAAGCAGATTGCACACGGGCCCAATTGAAGTCAAATATATAATATAAAAAATGATATTTGAAACCATGTTTTCCAACGATATTCTCCCGATTAACTAGCAGAATATCGTTTTCATTCTTGGAAGAGGTAAGTTTATTTAATGTTCAATTTTGAAATCTTTGCAACTCTTGATATATATGCGAAAACTGAATAGAATTTCAACATGAGAAAGCATCGGTATCATTTGTTTTCTTGTTTGGCCGTACATGTGATTGCAATTAACTAATTTAAAACTCAAAGGAGACACAGTGTGCTGTGATCAGTTATAATTGGGCAAGAGCCAATGAGGTGCCAGTTCACTAGAGAGTAAGTAACAATGACTTTAGCATACAATAACGAACGAACGAACGAACAAACAAAGGGCCAGGTATGATCCCACGCGGTACCCTCCACCCGTAGCCTGGAATGTGCCAAGTTATTGTTTTTATGCAACCCACCCCCGCTACGGCCCCACGGATGAGAACGGGCTGGCTAATTACTACGGAAGAAAACTTTGAAAGTCACCGATTAATTTACTGCCATGACAAACGGACACACAACGCGGCTCCGTATTGATTTCGATTAAGTCTAATTGGAAATATTCGAAAATCAAACAAACGACACTATCCCGCTCCCCTCCTCTACCTACTCTGGCTGGAGCACAATTTATCTCTCTCTGTTTCACGCATACACTCATCTGTTTGTTCTCTTGAATTCTCATCCCCTCTAAAGTAATATATCATTGTACCAGTTCAAACGTGCTATCGCATGCCATATTAATTGTAATTATATTTTCAACATCGGCATCAGTGAAATCTATAATTTCAACACTTTATTCAATTGTGTCAGCTTGTTTAAATAGTATTGTACGAAATTTGGTGCACAACTCAAGGAAATTACGATAAATTGAATATTTTATTCGAAATTGACTTGAAAGGCATTCGTAAGCGTGCTCGTTCATTAAAAATTAATGTATAAGTTAATTAAAACGCTTAAAATTCATCGTTTTATTCTGAACGAGACCATTAAGGTACAGCAAATTCAGTGGTGCAGCATGAAATTGTTAAAATGATTTCGTTTTCTTAAATGTGCTGTTATAAAATATGCAGGTCCGATTTAATGAATACGACATATATTTGAAATATTATTATTTTTTGGTAAGTAATATGGACATATAATTTTATATTGCGTGTTGTTTTGTGAATTATATTATCATTTAATTGTGTAAAATATGTTGTTGTTTGTTGAAATATACAGAGACAGAGACAGAAGAAACGAATATTATATAGCTGAATTATTAATAAATTATTTAAATTTACCAAATTAAATATATGATTTAAATGAAACAGTCACAATATATCAACGAAGAAAACACTAATTGTAAAACTTATAACCCAGTTCTAAAATTTCTTTACGTTTTATACACATATTGCATGATAATTAATTAAAAAATAGTATACGAGTATCATTGCGTCAATAAAATTCCTTTCAAACATCATAAATTCATTCATACATTCATAATATATGCACCATTGTTAATACACGTATTATTCACATTGGTAGTTGTAAACTAGACGAAACTTTGCCGGCAACTTTTAATTAATCTACACAAAGTAAAACAATGTATATTGTATCCGTCTGTTCTGTACATATTTACCTTTAACATCCAACTATACACACATCACGCACGTATTGTTGGTTGCAGACAGACGGTTAATAGATATTTTCAACCACAGACTCAAACTTTCATAACATAAAAGAGAGAATATATTCTTGGAAAAGATCAAAGAGTTGGTGTTTGTATTGAAAGGTTTACACAAGAAGAAGGTATATGTAACTTTTGTTTGACAAACACTGGTTTCAACAAAACGTTAAAGACATGGAACACGATTTATATCGGTCACAAATCAAAAATAATAACACGATAAGTTAAGAACCGTGCATAAGGTATGTTCTATGTGCGGCGGATAGTATTAAAACACAAATCATTGCCGAGCCGGTGGGGTGTCACAACGTAAACTATTATTAGCAGATGTCATCATTCCTGAACTGAAGTGGAAGGGGTATGGAGTGACGGTGGAGGGGAGGGGGTGGGTTCGGGACAGCTTGGTGGCGGTATATGTGTGCGTGCCCGGAATTCATACACCGGACATTCCGGTGGCGGTGGTGAAATCGGTTCCGGAACCATTGCCACTAATTTACAAGTAAATAAGGCACTAAAGGTTGCACGTGCACCTCACACCAAGACGCATATCGTTATCTCGCTCTCATTCTCTTGTAATTTTAATTAATTCATGATCACGAGAATGCCGGCCGCAACCCCTGAACCTGGGTTGTGCTAACGGCTTCTAATATTTGTACAGCCTTTACTGTGCTTGCATGCACGCTCGGTATGTTTTTAATAGGATTTCCAAGTAATTCCTATTGATGCTAGTTATATATGTGTGCGTCTGTTTGTTGTATTATGAACTGTAACTTTCGTATGTTATTAAATCAGAAAGTACTGAACTAAGTAATAAATACTATATTAGTTTCAAGTTGTGAAACAAGAGTTGAAGGGTATCAATCGCATTTCAATTACCATGGCTAAGACAGGATATGTATTATTAATAGTTTCTAGTATTTTCATTTTTAAGTTACATAGGTTATATATTATTTACAGGATTGAGTACAATAAAATGACATTAAAATTTAAATTTTTTACTTCCATTTGTAACTTAAACCCAATGGAAGTAATCCCTGGGTCGTCCGAGTCCGTCCCTGCTACAGGCGTAAATATGTTAGTTATGTTTTTCACTCTTCTTTATCTCGTGTACACATACAGGTTTATATATGTACGATGTTGACGTTTTATATGTCTATACATAATTAATTCAGTCTGGAACACTGTATGAATGAATTATGCACACTCGTTACCGGTACAGTGAGCGAATCTGAACGAGCGATTTTGAAAAATATTGCTCGACTAATAAAGTTTCACCAAGTGTACATTAACTTTGTCACAGTTAAATTAAATTCAAGCCTTAACCAGCAGGGGTGAACTAATACATATACGTATATCACACACATACATACATATAGTTTGAGTATAGGTGTTGGTAGGGTAAGGTTAGAAAATAGTTATTTAACCCGGAATATTGCTATTAATTATTGAACCCCATCGACAATTTTAGCATACATACATATACATATAAACGCGGGTAGAAACAGCATTTCTGTTAACACGTATATTATCACACAAGGAGCTGTGCTTGTATGCATGTTCTGTGTATGTATGAGTGTGTGTCTATGTTAACTAAATATGTGTGTGTGTCTTTGGAAATACAGCATCACTGTACAGTGTTAATTTCTGTTAATCAGGATGCCATTTTTCTAAAGCCCCTGCTTTCAATTCCATTTAGCTAATATGAATTTATTAAAAATTTTCGTATTTCTAATTGTTTAGAATTCAATGAATAATTTTCATTCAGGTCTTATATAGCACTGAGCCAGTCCTGTACTGTATACATTGTGCATGTGTCTCTGTACGTGTTTGTGTGTGGTATATACGAAATATTCATAAGGCTTCTAAACTAACTTGCCTGTTAATGACTTTACATAAAGTTTGTATAAAATTTAAATTATCCAACCCTGTACCTTGCACGTCCCTTTTCAGGTTTCCTTTCTCCTTTTACTATAATCTGTACGGCCTATTCTGTATATGTGCACGTGTGTGTGTGTATTTATGCGTGCACCAGCCTGCCGCGGTAACATGGTACGGTCGGCGGATCAACTATGAATATTATTCTAATAAAATTTTTCCAAAAGAAAATGCGTTTTTATACGCTACATATATTTTTTATTAGCTATTATTATAAATAATTCTTAAAGGTGATGGGAAGTGAAAGTACCCCATCAACAGTGTAAGCACTATACGGTTTCCTTTACAGATAAAAAAAAGAGTGAAAATATTAACGGGGGCTACGTAGCCATTGTGGATGTCACAGTCATAACTGGATGTTTTTATTACACATTTCATTTGTGTTGTTAGCCGGTTTTATGGCCAATGCAAACAGTAAGATGATGATGATATTGTTATTCACGAAAATACCCTATATAATTCATTCTTGCAGATTTTATTTACGTTATTTGTTTCGTATTTAAAGTGTCTCTAAATATTTAATGTTTTGTGTGATATATAATATTCAAATTTGATTCGCTTTATGTGTCATTTTTATTATCTTATTATGTCTGAAACAGAGAATGTAGTAGAATTAATGTTGTATAATACTTTATATGAATACATTATAAAAATACAATTTTAGCGTCCATTAGATGTGGAAAAAATGCTCTTTCCTACTCATCATTGGTTTCAGTACATATCCAGAATAATATTTCTTCGTATCTATTCTCGGTTTAATACCAGTGTTGTGAAAATGAAAACATTTGAAAGAATTTACAAAATTGAATCATCATATTTCTGTTTCATCTCTATACATATTTCTAATAACCCATTTGGAATTCTACATGCATAAAGTGAAACTGGTGCTTATAAAATCAGATGACAAAACACTTCGGTTATGAAATTAATGCAGAATTAATGAATAAATTATCCATCGATCCCTTCATACAAATCTGTACGATCAGCGACCCTAGGGAGACCAGTGGAGTGCATCTTACCAATTCACTGGAAGGGTTTATGATAATCTAACCCGTAGCCATGTAGTTGATCCCTTATGAATTACACGTGGTAGACATTAAATTTTAATATCATCCTCAGAATTTTATCACCGCCCATCATCTATAATTGAAATGGTGTCCAGAGCATTCATAGGTGACATTCAGTGTGTACGTATATGTGTTAAATTCATTTAGTTCAATATTGTTTTCAATCAATTATAATATTATCGTGAAAGATTTAACTTTTGCAGATATCTTATTAAAGATAGTCATAAATTGTTAATATTCTAGTCAGTCGCGCACGTGTCGAAGACAGTTAATAAATGCAGACTTGAACAAGGCTGAGGGGCTCCGGTACACGTGCACTCCAAACCTTCAATTAAAGACAATATGTTAAATTAACAATCGAGCTGTGTAACGAGTTCTTCAGCCTCACTCGCTAGAATTTCAAAAGTAATTGGAATAAACTTAAGCACAGAGAGCAAACCAGCGCCCGTTCACGGACGAACAAAGTAGAGGGCGGTGTCGTAACAGGAAGAGACATCACAGGTCCGGACTTGTATATAAATGGAATATTGCATGTCAAGGTTGAAATTCAACGATTGTAAATAATCACAGCTAGTGATCAATGTGGATTAATTAATTCAAAGTTAGAAGTATGGTAAGTTTAAAATCGAGTAATATACATACACTTCTATATTCTTTACTTATTGTAATAGAATTATAAAATCGAAATTATTATACGTGCAGCCTGCATATAAATTTGGTTATTACTATTTTTCTCAGGATTTGGATAATTTATTTCAATGTAAAATAGTTAAACCATATTATATTCAGATGGATGAGACTATCAGTGTATATTTTAAAAATTAATTATAGAATCTACTGTTACGGTTCTGTATCACAACTCCAGTATCCTATTCTAGTACAAAGCTATTTCCCCCTATCCCCCTGACCTGTATATATAAGTGGTAAGCACGTACAACACACAGAACATTTGTGTGTGCGTGCGTTTGTAATTTACATTTATTTTTATGAATAAAAGAGCCATGTTGTCGATTTTGTCTTCAAAAGATTTCGCTTTTGTTGCTTTGTGTTTCAAAAAGTCACGATATATCAGGCCGGCGAGCAACATGGAATATTCCCTTGGGCTCGGGCGTAGGGTAGGCAGTTTTCTGCCCTCTCCTGCCTTTGTACAACGTTAGCTGTTGCTGCAATCTTTCACTCACCACCAACCAAGCAAGCATCGTTTTCTTTTCGTTCACTTCAAAGAAACGCACGGAATAACGTCACGTCTTCCAAATGCTCGGTTCGAATTCGTTTTTAATCATGTTGAGTACTTAATTATATACTTCTCTCTGTGTTCTCTAACCCAACATCGCCATATGCGGTTACATTGCACATGCTGTATACTACTGTAATGTGCTCTATTGAAATCAGAGCATTTACAAAAAGGCAAACGTAGCTACTTGTACATACCTGAATCGTCTATGGAATCCATATGCACGGCTTGTAGTTCGCAGAGAAATTTCATTTTATATTTTGTGTGTTATTATTTATTAACAGAGAGCGTGTAGTATAGAACACGGTGATGTTAATTCAGCCATATAAAAACAAAAATTAACAAATACTATATATTTTAGTGTGTCATGCGGCACAACTAAGAATATGTTTAGCTCTAATTCACAATAACAATTACTAGCGCTTTTTGCTGACGAAATCTGTGGCATATACTGACATTTATTGAAATAAAATAATTGTCTCGCATACAAATACTTTAAAGTCTTATATTACTGTCTGCATCAGCTTTGCGTCACGTACTTTTCATTGTGCATCTATTATTCCGCTATTGTGTTATTACAGAGTATAATTATTACTGCATCGTGTTTTATTTCTTCTCATGTTTGCTAGATGATGAGTGCCGGGTCGTATTGCCCTCGCTCTACTCACACACACACACACTCTCTTTCTCTCTGTCTCGCTGCTGTAATATTTACTCTGTCTGTCTTACTTGAATACTAAACGAACATTTAATAAAGATATTTCGTAATACACTCTCGTATTTCCGTTACCGTTTGCGTTACCGGTTTGAAATGAACGTTAGCGACAACGTCTTGCTGCGGTTTTTAAGCGGTATTGAGCTCAGGGCACTTCTGAATTCATTACCTTCCGTTTTCAGTTTTAATATCAGACATTCAGTGGAGTCGGTGTTCGTTCGGCACGTGTATATATATTGTTATTTTATAAACAGTACATGTACTGTTTTATCTTCAAAGCAAAATAAAACAAATATGCATTCGAGTTATAATTATTTTCTGGTATACAAAAAATATCATCTTAAAATTGTTAAAAATATTTTTGTCAATAATACGTTAAAGTCGGTATAGTATTTCAAGTCAGTTTATTAATAAATACATGTGTTTATATCATTTTGGGTTACCAGCTTTTGAAGTACCAATTACTAGACATGAAATTTCTCTTCTGATAATTATACCTTTTAGTTTAACAGTGAAAAGATATCAGCAAATTAAAATATTTGAATATGTTGTAAACCAGTAATACAGGCGACCCAACTGAAAAGGACGCAATAAAATCTATGTATATTAGATACGAATTGCCATCGACTTGACGGACGCCACTGATAATGTATGAAGATGAGTGTAATTATAAAGTAGATTAGAAGCGAAGGTTATAGTTGTTGTTATGCCAGGAATTAATCGTGCACATTAAAATAGTAGTAAAGTTTATTATTTTAGCCGGGTAAGCACGTTTGAAATTACAGCATTCAAAGGTTTTACACGCTCTTTGCTATACAGGTTGTGTTGGATTCTAGGGTTTTTTGCTCGTTTATTAGTAAATTCCAGCGAAGCCGGAGCTTTATTATCTAGTTTTTACACCAAAGTCACCACCCCCTTTCACACGCTGACCCCTTCTATGTTTAATTTTAAAGTTGGTGCAGACACTGCCGTTTGTGCATTCCTCGCTATGGTTTTTACTCTCTGTCGATAAATTGGAACAAAATTCTAAGTATTTAAGTATTTTTTGCGGCACTTTTTGTAACTCGCCAGCACAGGTACATGCATAGACTAGCATTCTTTAGTTTATAAACGTGTACTATGGTTTAATTATATTTTGGGTAATAATTTTATTTATACATACATGTATACTTTTATAATTTGCGAGGATTTTGAGATAGGCATTCTGATTATGTAGTAGGTATTGTAAATTAATATTCAACAAATGTTTTATGAATTTTTTTATGTTGTTAATTGTACGTTAGGGTTAAAACGAGAGTGAAAATGTACAAACATTTTCGCATATTGCAGATATGGTACTAGTTGCATATGTGCGAAGTGCAGTATTGCAGTTAAATGTTAATGAAATAGCTTAGTATGTTCAGTGCAACGGTTATTTGTGGAGTATGTAAATTGGCCGAGGTCAAACGTCTTATGAATGTCTAGTACTCGTAACGGCACGTGTATGCACGTTGCTGGATATTGTCTGGGTGACTCTGTCGCTCGTTAGGAAAGCGAGTCGCGTGTCCACCCCTGCTGCTACCAATTCCTGCTGTACAAGTACCCCGGAAGCACACGGGAACTTATAATTCTGAACTGGTTGTGGTGATCTCTTTGAAATAGCAATGTTTTCCATACTTTGAACACACGTACACTTCTTGCTCTGCTAGCAGGACTCCTGCCCTCATATACATATTCCTGCTGCTCGGTAAAACTCCTGTTGAATTCCTGTCCCTGTTTGTGTAACAGCAAGACTTCTGCTTTCACCAATTCTTGATCTCATTCCTGCTAGCAGGACCGCTGGTCTCTGGATTCCTGTACACGCATTTATTTAGTTTAAACGATGATGGTGATCATCTGTATGCATACTGTGTTCTTTTAATTCCAGCGTACAAATTTTTATCAGCAATTATGCAGATAGTTTCATTTACTCCGGACTGCTAACAGCAGTATTACTCGGCTACCTTGTGTTCCTGTATATATATAGTTTTCTTTTTGCCTTTTTTAAATAAAATTTCTGTTATCCGAGTCCTGGCAAATGCAATGTTATGTATTATTTATAAATATAAGTTTATTATTTATATAATTATGCTTTCAGCGACAGACTGAATTAATGAATATACGTCTCTCTTTCTCTTCTCTGTAGTGCTGTGCATATTTACCTTTGTATGCACTTGTATATACGTGTATACATATACCATTTTACCAATCTATCTGTGCATACGTATTTCATGACATTTCATATTTAACTAATTTGGTTTATTTACAACTATACCGGTCTTTTATCGTGCTGTATTGCAACATATACGGCACCAACATACACATATATATACTTGTATATCCGTTTGTATGCCTAGTAACAGTCTGTTTTTGTTTTTATTCTCCATTTTTAATAATTAGTGACACTAATTTTTATGTTTCATTTAAACCAAAAAAAAAAACTCCACTCGCGGCCTCGTGTAGACAACAATAGCAACTCACTTTTATGTTTGTGCGTGCGTGTGTGTGTGTGTATGTAGCTAAACAAACGAATAACTGAACAGACAAAACAAAATACACAACTAGAAACAAAAGTGAATCTGACTCTCGTCGTTATTACATTCATAATGTTTCATTTTCATTACATGCCTATGGCAGCAGATTCAGAATAATTCTTTCTCTCCCTAGCTCGCTCTCTCTCTCTTTCTCTCTCTATCATACGGTTTAAACTCTCTAAAAAGTCGTTGAAAAATAACGCTTTTAACAGTGACGACCGAATATCACATTTGCAAACAGTATTCTCGTTGAAATGTTTAGAAATGAGACAACGAAATAAAGTATATGAGTGAAAAATGAAAGTACGGTGGTAAGGTTTGTCAATAATTGTAGTTAATAGAAAAACTAACTAATCGCCTGGAGCAGAATTCACATAGAGATTTTATGATTCGGAAAAAATCACCGAACCAGAGAGATTTAGTACATGTAATCACACAGTATCGGTAGATTTTGAATAGCCAACTGATTGGAAATTTTGATCGATGACCGATGGTTACCGATGAAAAATACAAATTTACACATGCGAGATGTTTATTACCAACGTAAAATTAAGATTTATTATCCGCTAATCAACTTAATCTGATTCATGGAATGTACATAATATGTTATTATACACATAATATAATATTTTCTCATATTCCACGATGTAGTACATTAAATAATTTAAACTATATTTAACACATGTTATGCGTGTGTTTATGTTGTAAATTTATGTAGTGTCTGAATGTGTTTGCATGTACGTATTTTTACATACACATTGGCCACTTGAGTACAGTTCTGAATGACATCTGTGAGGAAAATATTCAGGACACTCGGCTCGGGTACATTCATAAAAACGACTCACTTCTTAAATGTACTTTATATACATACCTAGTACATACGGTAGCGGATAAAGTCAGCCGTCGGCCCTGTAGTCAAGTAGTACAGTGTATAAGTTAACTGCCTATAGTAGACATTTCATTTCACTGCTACGTTCCATCCATCTGTCTCCATCTTATTCACTCACGTACCCTCCCAGGACATACTGTCAATCCTCAAGTCAGCACTTATATCTGCATATATACTGGCAGTACGTTTCCTTACATAGTAACATCGTCTCTCTATTACTGTACATCCTTCTCTTTTTCCGAGTATGTGATGTACCACAAGTATATTTTGTACACATTACTATTCCTTTATTAATCTCTGTTAATTTCTCAATGAAACTATGCATTACATTAACTTGAACAATATTTAAGCAGGAAAATACTGGAATTATTAATAACTTATCAAGTGTATAGAATACGAATATGTGTGTACTTATATCGATAGATTATAGGCATATATAAGTATGTATCCAGTCGCTTTCTTGTCCCCTATATACATACATGTAACTATATAAACGTGTATATATACCTACCTATGTTACTATTTCTCTTTTAGTCTTTCACTTTATAACGTGAATAAAAAAGATTCACGATTTCAACCTCCGCTCTCTGTGTCTTTTTGTTTTTTTTCTGTGTTGTTATTTTTTTCACTTTACTTTGCGTTGTGCTTTTATGATGGGTCCGTGTGGAACTAAATATGCTTCTGTTGGAAATCTGTTTTTATTTGAGGCAGACCTGAGCCGGTGTCTCCTTGATGTTTGGCTGTGCAATATTCACCCTTACATCTGCTTCTTGGATATTAGCTCTATCTACGTCAACAGGAGTCTTAATATTGTGTTACTACCATCCAAAGTACCGTATTCACATGCAGTCATATTTTTGAAATCTTAACTATTCTACTTTGGAAATTAGAATAACAATACCTATAATCTTTATTAAATACATACCAGTTCTATGAAGATCTGTTTCTGTAAATTTAAAGAGAATTTCTTAGAAGTTAATTGTCATTGTAAGATTAAATTCACTGGTTATGAAATATAAGATTGAAAACAGATATTACTCCGACCGTACTAGCTGAATGCGTCTGGTGTCCTTAATATCTACTTACGTTCTATTTTATCTTAGGATGGAATTCGTTTCGTTGTTTTTCTGGACTTGGAGAGTCTAACTGTTAAATTTAGTGGAAACTTATAGAAGCTGAAGGAGCGGTTAGCTGTGTATGTGTATGTATGTGTGTGAGTGCTTTATGAAACCGCCTTTGTCTACATGTACGTCTGTGTATGTGTGTGTGAAGAGATGGAACTATCTACTATGTGCTATTAAAATGCGACTTGCATTTACATTTATTCGAAAGAGACGCACGGAGTACCAGATTTATATGGCCGGTTGCCGGGGCTGCCCTCAGTAATGTATTGTCCTATTAAATCATTCTTCAAACTTAACTTGCATAACGCTACATAGTATGAGTGAGTGAGAGAGCAGTGAGAAGAGGGAGGGAGGTAGAGCGAGATGGTAACATAAAGTGAAAAGGGTAGTTAGATGAAATATCTTCTATAAGGAAAATAACAGTGTGAATCACTTGAGAGAAATAGTTGGATAGAGTGACAGTTAAATAAATAGTGCAAGAGTGGTAAAATATGCAGAAATAGATACGTAGACGTAGAGACAGGTAACACAGTTCTATATCAGAACTTTACAGAATAAATCATCTATTTCTATAAGGTTATGTATGGAATATTCTTTAAAACTCATATAACACACACGCTGAGAGAGACGCAAGTCAAGAAGAAGATGAAGAAGAAGAGGAATAAAAAGAGAAGAACATTTAACTGGACCCTATCCTACCCTTTCTGCCAACGTGCCTCCTTTATTGCTTAATTCTTGCCGTTTTTTCGCAAGTTACAAACGAACTTAAATATGAAACGATTCATGTTCCATCTCACTTTCTCACTTACATTCTGAACGTGGATTTTACAGTGTGCCTTCTGATGAACATTATTTCATTTGACTGAAACGTAATTCCCCTTAGCAGAAAAAAAGTTAAATTATTTTTTTCTCATTTCGGTAATGCTAGAAATTTAAAGTATGCCATTAAGATTCCTTCAAAGACTTTCACTTTCTGAGTTCGTACCATCCCTCTTTCTCTCTCTCTCTTTCTCTCATGCTCGTTAAAATGATAAATTTAATAGCTTGTAAAAGGAAACTGTGCTTTATTGCGCACTGATTGCTTATTTTGTCTAATCATAAAAGTATTCACCATTATTCAACATTTGTCTTCTAAGATACTTGATGCAAAATTATTCATTCTGCCGATTTTCCTGCGAGAAGATTAAATACAGAATTAAAAGGAACAATACAGAGTATATATCTGTTAACAAAATTGTAATTTAAATACAATTATATACTAGCATTAGAATAATACCTTTGTAATATTAAGTCGGCATTGTTAAATAAAGGCATGTATTTGCAATTCCTGTAAGCTGATATTAAATAATTAAAATGATTTTATGTTTGCAACGAATATTAAAGAATATTAAAAAACATGCAAATATGTTGTTGACAAACAAACAAATGTGGAACGTAATAAACAGGAAAAGGCGATGGAAAATATATTTGAAATGAAATGGAAACATGTGTATAAGATATATATATA
>JAGJTL010000059.1:4551287-4564301 GCA_022063505.1 Calosoma granatense
TATTAATATTATAAAATCTGGATGAAACGGAGAGACAGAGACAGAGAATGCAGATTATGAAACATGTTTTCTTATTCCAGAAGCACGTAGCACACGTGTGCATGTGTACGAGTCTTTCTATACTTTATATATAAAAGATAAAAATTCAATTTGGAATTCAATATTTTTAGAAAGCACGGAATGGTCCGTGGATGGGTCGGGGGGTTGCGGAAGAGTGTGGAAAGCTAAGTTAAAGTAACGGGGAGACTAGATTCAGGAGAGGGGGGTGCTGATAAATTCTGAATTAGAATTTCCCCAACCGGAAGAAGAATTCACACAACGCTTAACACTTTCACCATACATAATAATCCACTTTTCAAAGCAATATCTCAATTTTATAAAATGTATCTAATAGACACATATACATTTGTCATTTGTGAGAGATACAAACATAAATACCCTTGCATATAAACGCATGAAAAGAAAACGGAAGGCCACATACACACACACACAGCATGCAATCATCATTTCGTCTCAGGATAAAACAATTACCAGCCACGGAACTATATGTGCAAACACTTTTACTTTTTCATCGCTAGTTTTTCACAACAACAGACTGATATCCTTGAAGATATACGTATATTATAAGTGTTCTGTATGTATATAGATGTGTGTGACACGAGGGAATGTTTCTAACAATACTCCAGTGCTTGTGGAAGCAGTTTTCTATGATATATACACGGTGTCCTGGTGCTGCCATTGCTGGTTGCTCCGGTGCGTCCGTCCTTTCACTGTCTCAACTAAACCTTAAGATATTCAGTATTACTCTGGGGAAGGGTACTACATATACACCAGTACTCCTCCGTGTACGCCTAGTACTCTTTCACTCACCGTATAGCAAGGTGAAGGGTAGTGAGGTACTGCTGGTATTATATAGGGACACGTTAGCGCACTGTACCATGTGTAATAATGGTATGGTCGTCTTGGGTGAGTGTACTATATCATCTCTGTGAAACTTAAATTGTACAGTAGAGATTCATTGTCACCTTTAAGTAACTGCAGTTACTTCCCGTCTCTACACACACTACACAAGCACTGAGAACAACTATAATCACAAACCCACACAAGTGTTAGAGGTACACTCATGTTACACTTGAAAGTAAACACAACGATTTATAAAGTGCGTTGAATTATTCATAACCATTCAATAATAACCTGTACGTTTGTAGATATCTTTAAAGAACATTAACATACATCTTACAAATTATATATTGAATAATTTATATACATATATATGTTGCATAAAACGTGTACTCAATTACCTTAACATTATTCATTTTCCAATATGCTTCCATAATTGTTTCCATTTAGAACTGTCAAAGGAACCAACTAATACAATATCAATTATACTGCTGTCTCGTTTATATTAATTATGCATTAATTCTACGTTTCATTACATTCTTTGTCTTTATGTCTAGAAGGATTGAGTCTTATTTGAAACGTTTAACCTTGTAATAAACTTATACATCCAGGCAATAGCTACATATGTGTTTGTTGGTATTACATGTGTGTAATAACTGGACATGATATATCAAGTACACAGTGCAGGTGTTGAATGTAGATTTGACTGAATAGTGCAAACTGAATACAGGGCGTATGACGGATGAAATTCATTGTTACAGTAACCCGTAGCAGCGTGGCACTGTAGTACTGTGAACTCTCCCTATACACCGCTAGTAGCGCTGCTGGTCGTCTCGGTCTAGTAGCGGTAAACTGTATGGTACTCTGGCTAACAATTGTAATGATTAAATGAACGCTTGTCCCAAACACTGTACCAGGGACTAGCGGACAGAGCAACCTCTACAACTAACATTGGAACTATGATGACACAGACATACCTACATACATATACAAACATACACATGCACACACAGACAGCGAGAGGGAAGCTCTAGTTTACAAACACACACGCACACACATACATGTCTGCATACAGGACAGTTATGTAGATGTTTGTGTGTTCACTTTACGGACAATAACTGTGCTTCTACTAGCCATTATTAGTTAGTAGAACAATGATATCAGCCCCGAGTAATACGGTGCACTAAATGTATGTATGTACGTATATACGTAGATATATAGTTGTATGTGAGAGCTAATATCGATGGTTTATTGCAGCTAAATTGAGTGTTCGCGGCGCCTTCTGTGATTATAAATTGAACCATTGATCTAATTTTGTGGGATAATTACCAAGCAATACTACACGCTGTGGTTACTAATGCAATAATACATATACATACGTATATGTATATGTTATTATACACAGGCACACATGCTACGGATATAAAGAGCTATATAAAATTAAAATCTGACAGACTTCTCTATACAAATATACATATTAAATACATACATACAAGTTAGTAAATTAATTTATGCATAAATACGTACATTTATAATAGACAGAAGTAATATTTCTTTTATCAAATCAGATTAATATACGTTGAAACTCTTGCAATATGGAATATACTATGAAAACTACTCGTATTACCTTTTACCGTAACCCATTACACATGAGTGCATTGCGGGACGGTCTGACAAAAGCTCACAGGCGTATTGAGTTACCAATATTGAAACAGTCAATTCATAAGACTCACGTTTCGAAATATAACAATGTTGCTACTTTTCAATCATGTTTTCACATAATGATTTGTCAATGTTATTGGTAATCATCAATAATGATGTACAGCAAATGCTAGTACAGGTACATGCGTATGTCGGGATTACAACATAATAATGATAATAAAGTATAATAAAGATAATGATGATGTCAAGGTACAAAGCTTTATTCTCAGTGGTCTGTACTGTTGTGTGGGCGCTTGAGTTGTTCCATTCGATAAAATTTTCCAGCAAGGTAATAACAATAATTGGTTCTTTATTCGGTGGAAACAACTCACTGGCTCGCTGTCATATCAGTCTGTTCTGTACGTTCGGTATGTACGCAATAATAACCAAAATGTCTTTTCTCTCCTGCTCATTCCGAATCTTTGCTTCCTTTCTTTGTACATCTCCTGTTATCTTCGTTCTTGTTTTATTGAAATGTCCTCTTTCTGTTTCGTTTGCTCAATCTCTCTTCCCTTTTCTATCTATATTTTATCGTTTCTCTTCTGTTTTTCCTCTTACATGTTGTAATTAATTTTTTTCTGGTTTCTTCTGTATATTTTCGTGCCCAATGCTTAAACTTTTGTCACCTTTATTCTCCATTATCTCTTTGTTCGGTCTTCATATTTGCAGAATACTTTTTCTTAACCGTTCTATATTGTTGTTATTAATCTGTTCTAAAATTCTAAATGTCTTTATCGTTGTATCTATTATTTTTGTGTTGTATTTTTCATGTATGCTGATATTATAATATTAAACTAATTCTTTTCTTTGTTCTAAATATGTCAATCAACTGAAATAAGTGATAAGTTCACTACAACACTAATGTATAGTAACACAAATGAAGTTATCTTTGTAAAAGGGACGTAAACAAGAAGATGTAATTATATACTTTATGTGGCTGTGTGTGTGTGTGTGTTTGTGTTGTAGACGTGACTATAAAAGTTTTTTCCTTCTCCCTTCCGTTGGCCGCTGTCCTGTTTGTTGTCAGTAAAAGAACGTATTGTGTGTGTGTGTGTGTGTGTGCATCGCGTAGAAAAACAGTCAATTTCGCGTGTTTTAATTTATCATCCGTGGCGTTTTACAGGAGAAAAAAGAAACCTTGACTTTTGAGTCAATATCCGTAACGTTGCCATCAGTTAACTACTAACAATGTAACCAAACAGTAACAAAGAGAGAATAACAACGAGAGAGACAGAGAGAGAGAGAGAGACGGGGAGAGTTTATATATAAAAAAGTCATAGTATTACGGTAACAAAAAGCAAGAAGCAGTGTAGAAAAGGGACCGAACCACAAAGTATTGTTACCGTGACCGAAAAGAAAATATCAAAAACATGTTTACGTTTTACACAATTGTTACGTCACTTTGATATACATATGTGTGTGTGTGTGTCTGCGTGTATGTATTTAGTATGCTTGAATATGTATATTGTGATATAGCTTCTGTGCGCGTGTGTGTGCGTGTGTGTTGAGATGGTAACAGTGTCCTACTCCTTGTTCGTGTGTGTGTGTATTTGGCATCTTTTCCACTTCAGATAACACACATATAACTAGCCAGCTATTGAACTAAACTATAATATAGATGGCTGTGAACGAAAATGATAAATTATGATCTAGATTGTTACATGTTCCGCCGGGATAATCTTTAATCTGTGTACTAGAAGTGCTAGCAGTATCTTGTCTTACAACGTACAGTACAGAATGCATATCCTGTTGTTAAACATACATGAATACATGGATTAGTTAGTACAAATGAAGTAACATTAGTATATATACCCACAATAATACATAAATCGATTTATGGATTAAATGGATTTTTCTCATTTTTTTATGATTGCCAAGAGGACGTTAATAATAAAATGTTTGCTCTGACGGCGGCGATGGTGGTGGTGGTGGTGCCGATTCCACAGATTCCTCTATCCATCCCCCTCGTAATAACAATGAGTTGAGTGGATAAACACTTGGGATTTTTTCTGCACGTCTGCCGATTCGGTTCAGTTTCTACACTCCTAATATGGTATGGCTGTCGATCGCGCTCGTATTTTTGCCGAATCAAGATGTTTTCCGGGGGCCGATCGTTCGAGAGAGTTAAGACGAGAGTAGAAGTGGAAACTACGTACATCGATATATATATAGCAGCAGTATATAGAGTGGAGACGGAGGAGTGCAGTAAGGAGGAGGAGTGAAAGGAGGCTGTAGGAGGAGATAATCGTGCAGAGCTGAATAAGCACAGGGTGCTAATCCTTTTCAAATAACAGGGATACGATCTTTCAACTAATAATACCAAGGCAAAATTGGAAACCAAACAGAGATATAGATGATATCAAACCAATATGAAGAACATAGTACAGACATATAATGATGTTAAACGACCACGCCTACACATAAAAAAACAGACCAATGTGTTAAAAAATTAATATTTCGTATTTGAATGAAGTTAAATTTGTTTCAAAATCAGGACCCATTTTCTAATCAAATATAATCATAGATTTAATAGAATTATTTAAAAATACACTTTTCAACTATCATTATACCTAACATGTTTACAGCTAAAGTTAAGGAAATTTGTTTTTCATATATTATATTGAATATATGTGTCTTCTCTTCCCCGTTTCAATAACACGTTTTAATTTACTTCGAAAGATATTCTTTGTAGCATATAGAATTTTATGCCGACTTTCGCAGTTAATTTATTCACTATATGCGGAGTGTTTTGATATAATCACTTTCTTACAAGTCAGATCTAGGGAATATGATGAACATACATTATCGATTAAACCTCACGGTATAAAGATTCAAATGAGTTCCAAGAAATTCATTTTTTATTATTTATGTGTTAAAGTGTATTACTTTTTGCTTGAATGACTCTATATATTCATACAAAACTAGTTAAAGTATATTACATAAAAAGATGTACACCTCGTCAATAACTGTATGTATGTTTTATGTATATAGAAGTAGCATCCCGAAGTAAATAAATAGTTTATAAAGAAGTGGAACATCTTTAACGATGTTCAAAGTTTCACAAGAAAACTGCAAACTGTGTTTCCAAGAATATTTTCCATCGACAGCAGCGCTCGTTCTACGGGCATGAACTCAACGAGAATCTAATCGAATTTTTATTAACTAATGCTTACCGCACCATATAGACACAAGAGTTTATAGTTTATTTTTCATCCACTATCCGCTTGTTCTATATATACATGTACATAGTCTATATTCTGTTTTATTTTCAACGTCACGTCACTCTATTCTCTCTTCAGTATTATAACAGTTTAATTTGTTAATTAAAATCATGTTTATTCACTTTTATATAAACTAAATTTCATTATTATCTTAAGTAATGCTAGAGAATAATTTTGGAATTCATGCCAAATATGTACAGGAAAGTTCGACTAAATTTGTTGTAATTCTTTTTTTATTTCATCAATGACGTTTTTCAATAATTTGCTATTATAAACTTATGGTTTATGTTTCAAAATGGTATGTGTACTTTTTCAACTCATATTTTCAGTTTTAATTTAATTATTTTAGGTTAAAATAAAATGATTATTTCAGTTAATCTGTGTCTATTTGATTTTGTAATAGTCAATACGCAAATTTCTATTCAAATCTCAAAATGGAAATCATTCATGATTACTGTACTTTCCTCAATAAACAATAAAAGATATTTTTAACATTTCAATTAAATTGACATTTCATTTATGTGAACAAAAACAAAATCTATTTATTGTGTTATCTGAAATTCAATTTGCGTTTCTTGTCATACTGAAGGAGAGGTCCGACGGAAAGACATCGTCAATACAGGAAACTGTAGTACCCAGTGCTGTGTAACGCATTGCAACAGGAGTAAACTGAAGAATTCATTCATTCATTCATTCGCCCATTCGCCCATTCGTTCATTTGTTTTGAACGTTTCATAACAAAAGTGGTTCCGGTTCCGACCGGATTCAATTATGACCGAGTGGTGTACGCTCCGGTTATGCAAACAATCTGAAACTTTCTTGTACTGTTAAGTCTACGCTACGTTTTAAGTCTCTCTCGACAACTTTAGACTACGTTCATCACTTTGTCGCATTTATTACTGTACCATCAAGCGTTAGATGCTTTTGTATTGACAGTTTCTTCAATTCTCTATGTGATAAAATGTTTGGAAAAATTGGATTACATTGTGAGAAGCAAATGTGGAAATATATGTTCATTAATGGCAACTGACCAGCTCATATCAGACCGGCATGTGGTGTTTGATATGTTACTCTTAGAGGAGGAACAGTCTATTATAAATGTTTCATGAAAGTCAAATCTCTAATTTTACTTAAACACGAGTTCCTGTTTTTATTTTATAATTATACTCTTTGTATGTATGCGTTTGAGTGTAAATATACATGTGCGTGTGTGTCATCTTGTCACTTCATTAACGGAAGTACTTTCGACGGACCACATTCTGCATTACCAGTACCACCACCACCGCCGCCACGATGTCTGACACCGCCTCCAGGCATCAAGTCATTAGAGACCATACGCGCACACACACACACACAGACACACACAGGGAACACACAGCGTTCTGTACTTGGCACACGGAGATATGTACACACATATACACACACAGCTATAGGCCAGTGTGTGCTGTCCGACCCGTCCATGCCTTTAATGAAATTGTCACACACATTTTAACATCACAAGAGCCTAGAAGCCAGCCCCAGTGACCAAGTAAACGAACGAACGACCGTGTATATACCAAAGACTGTGAGTGCCGAGTATTTTTGGGTCAAAGGTGGCGTTTGCTAGCGGTCAGATCGGTTATTTAATGTGCCCATTACCATCGGTAACGGTTCACAGAGAGTCGTGCTGGCGGTTTTACCACCGGTCATAAACCATACACTGTAACAGTTAACAGAAAACAAGCATTACCAGTAATACCGTAGTTTAAAACTCGTCCCCCTTGAAACGAAAATGTTGTTGTAAATTTAAGATACACATTTAGTTGGCCTGGACCTGTCTTATTTCGTTTGTTTATTCCGTTTGTTTTAATTAGTTTTTACTGAAATAAGCGGTGCTTGTAAGTGAAGGCGAGAAAGTAGTGTAGCAAAGACGGTAAAAATGAACTAACAACATGCATAAATTATGTTGTACATGTATGCACGCTGTTTACACAAAATGTTTGAAGACTTATGTTCGAGGTGATTACGTGAGTTGGAAGAATGTAATAATTTGTAAGATATATATCTGTCTTTCTAGTTGTTTGTATGTTTATCCGGCAGTTGTAAATGCATGGATGCATTGTATAGTTGGACATAGATATAATGTTACCTATCCGTCCTTTCCAACAGATAAAACAATTCTTGTGAATACACATACACGGGACGGAATAATAAATGTTATAAAGTTAAATCATAGTTTAGATCAACGTTTCCTAAACTAATTTAGCAGCTTTAGTTTCTAGAAATATTGTCATAATACGTAAGTTCTTTTTTCTTGACGGAAGAGGTTGAAAAATAGTAAATTTTAACACAAAATACATCAAATTAAATTTACTGCTGCTATGTTGAAATTTTCATATCCGCATCTTACGCTGGTTTTTAATATTTTAATGTATCATTTAAATATGTCTCTTTTTAATCTTAACATGAATATATAAATCGGATTTTCCTTGTATGTAATACGGTCGAATAATCTACAGACATTAATCGTATTAACAATAACACATTACGGAAGTAATAATCCTATAACAGTATTTTCTGTATTTATGCTTGATATCATATTTCGTAACAAACATCACATATATCTTGTGTACTCCGTGCTTATAATACTGCGGTAGCTATGCAACCAGATTGACTTCCGTGTATTTAAGGAAACATGCCCGGCAGGCGTTTAAAATATTAGTAGAAATGAATTTTGAAAGCGTGCGAATTTAGTATATTTAATATACTACGTATGTATATATAATATAGTATATTATATATACATACGTATCGTATCTTATCGTAGAGCATAGTGGAACGAAGTGAGATGAAGGAAACATTCACAATTCGGTGTTGATAACTTTTCATGTTCACCCTACGGGCATGTTGTGCTAGGGTGGGGATGAGGCCCCAAGCAAGGAGGAAGTAATTGCACCGCGATTCTGTTTACATTTTCGACTGACGAAAGTCAAAGTGATAAAATGTTAATATCCTGTCACATCCGTCAGCCGTACACAAACCCTCACCACCACTTCTACCCCATGGCTCCGTACAAATAGATCTACCAGCTAAATACCGTGTGCTCTACTCAGTCATCATCATCATCAGCAGCAACAGCAGCAGCAGAGCACCAGGCAATAGTCATCATCGAACATTTAGGAACATGAATGAATTAACAGCCGTCTGTGTTTAATGTCAAGACATCACATTGTACTATACTCACAACTTTATACGTATGTGTATGTGAGAATGAGAGAGAGAGAGAGAGAGAGGGAGAGAGACATCATATACTAGCATATGTACTAGTGATTGACTGTGTAAATATTTCATTTCAAATTTTGTTTTTTGTTGATATATTATGATACTTTCAATATTTTCCATGAACATAACATAAATATCTATAACTAAAAATTGCACTGAGATAGACGAGAAATGTATAGGTATGAAATCACGTTAAGCTCAAAGAATAATAATAAGCGATAATAAATAAATAAATTGTTTTTAACTGTTTCCTGGTATTGATGTAGTCTTATAAATAGTATTATTTTTAAAGAAAGTCGAGTTTTAAAATTACTTGTTTATAGAATCTTTACAAACTATACATATACACGTATACATACATAACATATACATGTATATGTATGGTATAGTTAATGCATTACATATTCCCCACATAACCTCACTCCTTCAATACGCTGCCGTAATTCATTTCTTAACCCGCTCAACCACACTACCTCAACCTATACAACTCAACCGTTCTGGCAATGATTGTTTGATATGCGCGCACCGCATGTCAGATATGTATACCTATGTGTATCTCCGTCACTATCTATCAGTCTCCGTCTCTCTCTATGTGTATAAGGCATTTGTAATTAGTTACATCAACCAGCAAGACAAGACTTGTCTGTATTCAGTTAGGAATATACATGTTACTAGTTGTAAACTTTATAACACTCGAAATATATGTAAATACCTGGGTGCATATTGAAATATTTTACTTATTGAAATTACTGGCCTGTAATACGTTAAAATTAGCTTTCATTTTTTGAATTTCCATGTATAATAGTTTCTTAACACTTACAGATATAATACTCGTGTGAACATACATGTATTTCGACTGTTTGGCTAAATGCAATTTCTAAAATTCTTCTAGTACCAGATTATGTTGATTTTGTGTTGACGATCGCACAACTGATCAGCTATGTGTATATGTCCTAAAGTGTACTACACTTGTCCACAATTCGGTAGAAGCTAACAAATTCGAATCAATGTTTTGCAACGGGTTGCAAGTCTGAAATTTAATTTAAACTTGGTTGGCTGGGCAACTGAGGCAAAACAAAAAAGTGTGTTAGACAATTGAATAACGGCCCCTCGCATCGCGTACGTCAGTGTGTTGTTACGTTATATATTTATTGATTCCAAATCTGTTTCCTATATACATTTATTTATCACTTTGGTCCGTCTGTCTGTCTGTCAGTTTGTACGTCCATTTTCAACGTTTCTTGTTATTCAAGTATTGGCGCACGTATCGTGTGAACTTGATGTGAAAGAAATAAAAAAAAACTTTGATAATATTATTCGACATTCCAGTGTCCACATCGGTACATCGTGCAATATCTTTCAGCAAGTTCAGCGAAAGAACGAGAGAAATACCAAAGTCAGTGTGAATTCTTATCGTACAAAGGATGGATGAGATATAAGTGTTCAATGAAATCGATCCAATACAAACATACATATTATACGTATGTTAGATTGAGAATTATCTTTGCTGAATGCTGAATGAAATGAATTATGTAGCTTGGAGATGAGAGTTGAAAACTCACTTTTTACTAGAGAGATAGCGTGTTAGTCAATACATGACTAAAAGCTATGCCATCTGACTGAATAATCCAGAACTATAGCAGCTAGACCGAGATGCAATGATGTGAAGACATACATTGTAGTAAACCAGATAAAGAACCACACTGCAAATGGTTACTGAGTACCGGTCTGGATACATGATGGCCCGTACTTAGTGCCGAGCGCCTTAGGTGAGATAAGTAGAGTACATTGCACTCACAAATACACAAACATACAACCAGATTCACACGTAGAGACACATACACACATATATGTTCATGTGTACGTGTTCTTATGCATGTGTCTTCCAACATATGTTCACTTACATGGACATATAATAAAGACTTACAGTAACAAACAGGACCGGCTTAAGGTAGGAATCAATTAATATAAGGTTATCTTTTCATAGTTATTGATGGGTTTATGTTAATAGTTAATATGAAACTTGTTTGTTATTTTTAGAATGCACTGTTGAAATTAGAACGTATATATTTCAAGTTGTATCAGGGCAACTGTATAATCTAGAGCCGGTTCTGAACACACACATGCACGTATCTGATTACACAGACATACACACATATATACACATACATACACTGTACACTCATACATAGCTCTAGACACATACATACTTAGACACATGTGTGTGTATGTGTGTGTGTGAGAGTGTGTGGTTTAAACTGTTTTTCACGTAATAAATCTACAGCTTCTACCCGGCACAAATGAGATGAAAAAGTCCACGATTTGAACTCGCCACACATCAGCGCAACTAATTCCGATATCGCACGAATATTTCAGTGCAAACTGATGATGCAAAAACATCGTCGGCCAGAAGATGGGAAGGATTTAGAAACCATTTGGTTTTAGCAGGATGAAGTTAGATTATAAGTTGATCGGTAAACGAATGATCAAAATTACCTGCTGGCACATATACAAAGTTTAATTGCATGCCTAGCCGGCAGCATGATATTTTAAATGAACAATGTACTATGTAGATATTAGTTATACATATATATGTATGTGTATATGTTTAATTAAAATGTCAGTGATTCTGCGCGTGGATAACATGAAAACAACACATCGATAAAATAATTTGTTGTACAATCCGGATATATGCGTATGAAAATTATTTATGAAAAAGTTTTAACGTCTTTACATATAAACTGAATGTTATACAAACATGAATAAATACAAATATACAACAAACATATTGTTACAATGATGAAAATTAAAAATTTTATAATAATAATTATTTACAGTAAAAATAAGTTTGTATATAACTCGTTAACTTTGTTGTTTGTTTATAATTAACAATATAAATTCTTTAGATAACATCTGAATTTAGATATATTGTTCCTATTCTGTGTTAAATTGAAGTTAGTTTCGATTAAAATTAGAAATGTTTGTGTATTAGAATATTATCTCTGACAGTAATCTACCTTTAACATACTAACACTGTATTATGGCAGTGTTACTATTTGGTGTTGTGCCCTGTGGGTGTTGCCACATTGTTACACTACTTTACTCCCTCTTGGTTTATCAGTGTTAACACACACACACATATACAGTTGGTATAATATTATTGTATAGGTCGTACATGTGTATACAGGTACATTTACTATACACATGTATATATATGTACAGATTCCTCACTATAATGGTGTGTGTGTGCCTGTGTTGTACTGCTGCTGTTGTTCACGACACAATCACGAGAGATAATGGCGGCAGGTCGTAGTCTTCAGGGGCCAATTACGCAGTCCGCACGAACATATTATCAAGTTGTAACTCACCCTCACAAATACCCTTGACTTTTTCACTGTTGTGTTCTATACAATGTAGTTGTGTGTGCGTGTGTACACGAACCACCCTTTCCCTCTTGATTATTAGTGTACACAAACGATTGCTATCTCGTCCACCCAACCATCTCGGAGCATTGGTAGAAATTACATCTACCAAAATCATACTTGCCTTGCGTTTAAATCAGAATAACATCGCCGTACCGGTAATGTACCTACGTTTCGACTCACCCGGTAAACAATGCTTTTGTTCAACGGATCTTGTGCCCATTGGATCATTACTAGGGTGCTTTATGCATAACGATTATCCCTTTAACACTAATGTTTTGTTTAACAACGTACATATACACACTTATATCGTACAATAGAATAAAACAATAACATTTAATTTAAAGCTTTTATGTGTTTATTTTTTCTGCTTATTTCAATTGTCATATAATATTCATATTTAATATTTTCATTTAGCATTATACTTATGTTATTATTCATTTAATCAATAATAACCCCTATATACATGTATGCAGGTACGTATGTTTATGTAGAACTATGAGTTATAT
>JAGJTL010000059.1:4564369-4578144 GCA_022063505.1 Calosoma granatense
TAATGGTATGTATGAATACGAGTATGTACGTATGTATGTATGCGTAATTTAAAATTTCATATTATTAAATGGAGAACAAAGCTTTGCAATTATTTTTCATTTTAGTATAACAGGAAAACAAGTAAAATTCTTAATTAATTTTCAGTGGAATTTCATAATAATCTTATGTATGAAAAACGTGCTTGTACTCTTTCAATTAATTGAAATTTTATATTCGTTATGTGGAATTTAAAAGTCTCTAGTTAATGAAATTATTATGAAAATACGATGCATATGGTATCAGGTTATCCCGAATATTCTTTTTAAATAAAACTGCATATGCATTATTATTTAGCGACCTTAAAGAAACCTCTAACAATATGGTATAATTATTAAAAAAATGTTTAAATTAAACAATTTGCTTTCGCTACCAATGGCAAATGAATAAAATTATATATGTAGCGATATTTTTCCCCATATAAGCAAAGGTTGAATGAATTTATTTACCTAAGCAATAGGAAAGGTGTATGATGCAGTAACGTATTATATTTTATTACAGTGTGTGATATAGCATAGTTTTGGAGTAGGATTTAGGGTGATCTAGTTCTGTATAAAATAGTAACACAACTAGCAAACTCATATTTATCTTTTATTCCCATTTATTCTGTAAATTCCCTGACAAAATAGGTAGTTTTAACTAGTCAAACTAGGTTTAACGGATTTCCGCTGTTTGCCGTAATATGTATACTATGGAAATACAGGTTATATTTGCTGGTTATGTATTATTTGTAAGCAACCAGTTTTACATGCCTGTTTGGCTAAATGTTTTCCATTACACCTATCTACGTGACACACAAGTGCACGCAGAGGCAGATGTGTAATTTCCTTTTGTGAAAATGGAATTATCCAGCAGGCAGACAAGCACGCACTAGCTGTACGCATACGAATATGCCTTGTGCATGATTTGTTTTATCAATTGTTCATTTACAACCTCTGTCTGAGCTGGTGTGACAAGTAGACTGCAGGACCGGTTATTGAGATGAAAGAATGAATGATGTACTCACACCCACATGGGGTATGGGTACAGTCTGGACCTTTGACTGGCTGTCCGGTGCTCCGGCTAGCTGACTTACAAATGGTCCGGGTCGGGTGAACTCTGCTAGATAAGGACTCCGTACCGGAGCCGTCTGCACAGGGGCGTAACATATATCAGGGCACATATTCATTCCGGCACCATCCGTGAGAATAATGTACAGGAGAGCTAGTACATAGTGTACTTTAGTAAGCTCTAGTTAGAATATAAGATATATAACACTTGAAAATAATATTTCATCTAGGTATATTTCAGCTGTAGTACAAAATAAATTTAGATATAATGAACACGGTAATAGGGAACTAAATATTTTGTAAAAAAACTCGATATAACGAAATTCAAATTGAAGTGTAAGGTTAGTTTTCGTTATAATGAAGTATAATGAAAACTATATTTGGTTGAAATTATGACAATGAAAATTTTGTTAAACCATTTGATCAGAGCATTTATTTCTTAAAAGAACCATTAATGTTGCAAAATATATTTCTCAGCATTCTTAATAGTGTGCTACTAAAAAGGTAATACAATTAAAAATAACGGACTTTTTGAATAAACCGAAATGTTTATAGTAGTTTAGTATACGTATATGAAACTGTTTGTTTAATCTGTAAGTTTAGCAAATGTATGATTACTTGTTCTTCACATGCCCCTGCCCGCCTAACGCTACCGCAGTCTGCATTTCATTATAATTTAAAAATATAACAGTTATTTAACTATGTTTATTTTCACAGCCTCTTCTAATACTACGTCCATATGTTGTACGTCTATGGACCTGCTATTGCGAAGAATAATAGATTCCGTGACAATCGTTTCTGAACTGTATTAGACTCGTAAAATAGAACGATCCAGTGGCGGCGGCACGTTATAGTAGCATAAAGAGTATGGGGAAAGTCTCACCGCAAACGGACTGCATGTACGGGAGCATCTACGAGTTGGATATATAGAGAAGTGCTACAATTAGAATACAAATTCACACATTGTGTGTCCTTTGCAGAACCAGCTCGGACGAGTTACATGTGCTATGGATGGCATATATACATACCTAAATGTATTTCTTACTTCACACACACACAGACAGTATAAGAGAGAACAAATATCGATCATCAGTTGTTCTCTGCTTGACTCACTCGATACGGATTTTATCGACGAAATGACGTAGATACAAATTGTGTGTTTATTTTTTTTCTTTTTCATCTTTGGTTCGTCCCCCATCATATTCGGACTGTTTTATATATGTGTGTGGGTCTTGTCTATATCTATTTTATTGTAGCCTTATGCCTGTGTATCTGTATTGTATACATGTATGTGTGTCTCGTTTCTTTATGTATGTACGTTCGTATGTCTATCATTTGATTTGTAAGAATATTGGTGTTTTACAGAGCTTCGTATTGTACGTATGTTTGTGTGTGTGTGTGTTTCTACTGTTACGAAGTGCTACGAAATCTCTGGAACTTTATTATTTTTTCTCCTTCCGTGCCCAGGGTACGTGTTTGTGTGTGTGTTGCCAATATCGCGAGTGATTGAACCGAGGTATAGAAGAACGGTTCCCACAGAAATATACGAGTATATATATATACGTGCCGTCTCCCTACGGTATTATTTGACGATAGACTGCTCAATATATCTATTAAATTATATCTCACTATTTTCCACCCTCTACCAATGTATTTTTTGTGTATATGTGTATTGTTTTGTACATTCACTGAAAATTAACTCAAAGATGTACGTATTTTCTATAACGTGAAATATGTTTGAAATATCTTTCAATGAAATGGAATATTTTTCATATTACTCGTATAGTTTTGAACTGTGGAAAACGATTGATTTAAAACTACAAGAGATAAAAGTACGTTAATTGTTATTCACAACTTTAAGTCAAATTACGTACAAGAAAACAAAAATACAGAATATGACACAAACATGACATTTCCAAAACACTTCCAAAGTTTTCGTACGCAGTAACTGAATCATTCAGTATAGTATATAAATTTTATTTCATGCCTACGAGTCCAAGGTTTTGGAAAACTTTTATATCAAATCAATCTTAAGATAGTAATAATATGACGTATATAAATAACGTATTCTAGTAATATTTTGAAGGTAGATCAATTCGAGCAACCCTGAACTGCACGACAATTCACAATAAGTATTATTGAAACCATTGACGCAACATACTTTGAGAATCATCATGGCAAATATGTATATAATAAATTACAGTTTCATTATCCTGTCTTCCTTCATAGTAACTAAATATAAAACTATAAACAGTGTTTTGACAGACAAGAATATCCCTGTTTTTTTTTCTCATGGAACACAGATCCTTAGTATTGTATCACAGAAATTAAGGAGAATGTTCTGTTTCTCTGTGACAGATCGATTCAACTAAGTATTATCCGTTGTTGGCATTTAATACATCCGTCTATCCATCCGTCCGTTCGTTCGTCCGCTTGTCCGTTTGTAGTCGTGCTTTTCTCACAATTTCTCCATGCTAACAGAAGTGTTATACCCTGTAATACGCTCTGCTATATCTTCCTCCATATCCGCTTGTCTCATTTCTTACATCCCTCACACACACACACACACACATACAGTCTGTCTCTCTCGTTGTCCTCTCCATCTCTCACCCTGTTCCCTGTCTACATCCTTCATCACGTATATCCTTGTGTTGGTTTGTCCTTCAGCAAGTCACATGGGCTAAGGCAGTTTTTTTTTCTTGCTCGTCGACATCTCGTAGACTTACAACAGTTCAAGTCCGACGTTCCTCTTTACGAGCTACCCAGACCAAGCCCGAAACGAATAAAAAAACGTTGCCGAGTATTCTGAATAAAATTGGTTTATCTACTGAAACCTTTCAATGTTTGAACAAGAAGTTCCCTGAAACCTCGTAGTTGACCCGCTGCTGCTGTCGTCTGCGAATCCCTGTGTGTACATTTTATTTTGATTTTTATACATACTCCCGCTGGACAGTCAGAGACGGTACTCTCAAAGATTCTATCACGGAAACTTTGCCCAACTTCCACATATCATCCTGTAATATTACATGTATACATATCTGATCATTTTTATCTGTACTTCAACAACACAAATGTACTTGACCTAAATTGGAACCATAGAAAATATTCCTAAAGTAACATGACCCAAAAGAATATCTGTCCGTATGTTTGAACTTAAGTGAACAATAATATTTAGAATTAGGGTGAATCGGTGATTTCAATCGCGATATAAATCATTGTCATATTATAAAAAATCAATGATTTAAATAACGGGACACAAGTAAGTGTAATTTACAGCGGAAGGTTTTTGTTTTCATAAGTTTTCCTCTCATCACTAGCAGTATTTACGCATATGTGTCGTATTGCAAAAAGATACAATGTTTGGAAATATTTTGACTCACGAAAATGTGATAAATATCTGCGATTTGTGAAACTATAAGTGATGAAACAAATATGAATAAAACAGATGCAATGGATTAGTGGTCACCATTTAAAATATAACTGATGAGAATATGACAATTATACATGTAAAAATAATTTGATTGAAATAAATTTTTTCCATTCATCCTGTTTAGAATATACGATATGTAATTTTTAATGATATTACTTAATTTTCATTGTAAATTAATACTAGTTTACAGAATCACACAAGAGACTGTCGTACATTTAGAAGAATATTTGAAACTCTATATTTACCTTCAATTAGAATCACATATGCATTAGTTTCCGAGTTTGTACTGATAAAATATACACTAGTAGCTGTTAGTGCCTTGTTATCCGGTACGGAAATACGTACGAGTCTAGGGAAATTTATCTGAGTGCGTTGGTACTTCTGTGGACAACCGGCGGCACCGTGGGGACAGACGCGCATTACGGATGTCAAATCAAATTGTCCCAATCTAGTTTATTTTTTCTTCCTTTCGATATTTAAATTCTACAATTTTACTTTAAAATATTCAGTTTCACTAAGCACGGTATTACGTTAACGTGATATTCAAGTTTAGTGGAGTTGTATCAGATTACCTTTACTGAATTTCAGTACCTTGTAACGATTGTAAATAACCCACAAATATACCGCTTAAATATAGAATAATATTGTATATTTCTCATTTTATAAAAAAAATATTATAGCTGCTCTTATTATGTACTTCAGCTCAAGGCTATTTTTATATTGGAAGGAAGCGAATACATATTTTCTTTGGTATTATATTTTACTTTACATGTAATTATAAAATATCTTCTCTTTTGACATCATTCTGAAAAAATATTTATGGAAATGCGAAATATATATTAATAAAAACAGGTACGAAAATATTGTTGTTCCAAATGAATGTAATAATAAATAGATATTCAATTATTATTTATTTTAGTGAGCTTACAGCCAACAATACTATTGCGTTATGCGGGTCAGCCTGATAATCAGGCGTAAGAAAATACTATCCTGCCTTTTATCCTAATAAATACTTATTACGTGCCTGTATGTTTATTAGCATCTCAAGAGGATCTACTAGCATATCCTAGAGGATATATACATACCGACTCGGTGACGTCGACAAGTGAATAACTTGAATCAAAGTTTATCCTCTTCTGCTTTCGGCTCTCTCATGCTGTGTATGTATAATTGTGTGTGTGTGTGTGTGTGTGTCTCCACTTGGCCGGTTTGTTGCGTAGAAATGAAATAATTTCATCAAGTTGCGAGAGGTTGATTTATGACTATGTCTCCCTGTGACTGTATGCATACGTATGTATGTATTCATCTAGTGCATGTGTGCATGTGTGTGTGTATGTTGTGTGTGACGGTGAATCTGACAACCGGTGACAGCTCAGCAGGATGTATTGTTAAAGTTAATATATCATCGCTACACTTCACCGACTATCCTATATGTTTTGCATATACATATATGTATACTTCAAGATACATACTAATATGTATGTATGTACATGCATACACATAGTTATATATGGGAAAAGATATACAAATACATGTAGCAGAACACATACACACATGAATATATATACAACTATAGTTATCTTCTACGGTTGTATAAGATTTCAATAGAATATATGCATATATACTTATGTAACTGAAACAGATACATGTACATACATACTATATACATAATCCATATAACTCTTCATATCAATACAAGTTAAATTTCAATACTTAAACGTGATTACAAACTGGTGAGAGATGTTGAATATATTAGATCCTGATACATTTATTCACAATGTATATATACCAACCTATTAGGCCATTACCAGACATCTTCTCATTCTCTCTTTCCTGCTGCAATATTCTTTTACTTCTCCTCTCTAACCATCAAATTTTCTCCGTTTTTCCTCAATCATTCCCTTAAACAGCTGGCATCTTACTTGTATTATCTTTCTTTCTCTATCCTATATCAGTCATTTCACTGCTGTCGTTCTTTGTCATTCACTCGGCGAGTATAAGATGAGATGTAATTTTTGTGCGTTGGTTGAGCTTAAATTTAGTAAATTTCAGTGAATTGCTGCCGCTGTCGGAATCTGTTCGTCCGTCTGTCGGTTGGTTGGTCGGTTAGACGCTAGTAAAGAGTGCAAATCGGTTACTTCCTCTTTCCTTTACAGCTTTATCGTTACATTCTGCTCACACACCCTTCACTGCTCCCCCCCATCCCTCCTTCTGTCGTTACTTGTAACGTCTGTTTCTCCGGCTCTTCTGATGAACACTTCATTTCTTAAATCCGACAGCGCGCGCTCTCTTGTTCCTCTGAAACGATCTCGGAATCGGACGTGATTGTTCTGTTTCCTGATGTACAATCGTTCTCCGTTTCTACCGTTTGTTGTTATTTTATACTACAGTCTACTTTAGTGAATTGTGTTTTGTTTTTAATTTTGTTTATATTATCTATAGAGTGTGCGTGATTATATTTTTTATTAGGAAATTATTATCGAATTGAAATAATTTTAGTTCATATATGTATTATTCAGAATTATTAAACATTTAAATGTTACGTTATTTGCCATTAGCATTTATTTGGCATACAAATTAAATAATATAGACATTTACAAGTGTGTTCTAATTTATTTATTATTATATATTTATCAAGTAAATAGTTTAAAATCACTATGACGGGAGAAAATACCTTGTACAGGAAAAACATTTCCCTCTTGTTCTGTCACTATTTACTATCTCTTTCTCTCTCTCAAACCTCGTACTGTTTACCTCCATGCGGTAAAGCAAAAATTAAACTTTATCTCTCTGTGGATAAATAAATTTTTCTCTTAATATTATTCAATTTACAAATAATTTCGAGCACGTACAAACTTTCACATCAAATTAATATCAAACGTAGATCCGTGAGAAATGTATACAAAGACAGACGAAGGAAGAAAGATACAGAGAGTGGGGAAAGATAACTAAGAACTTATTAACGCAGAAGTAACATGAAAGCAAATTAAAATCAATATAAGATACATTTGAGTATGAGGGCCAGTTCAAGATGGCAAACACAGCGTGTATCGTATCAGGGCGCCTCGTGCTCTACCAGAGCCCAGGGTATTGCGAAGTATTAAGGGGTTGCCCATTACAACGAGGCACTACTCACCCTGAATATATGTGTCAATATGTGTATGTAAATGATATAAAATAATAACACTATATGACAAAAATGATTTTTTGTTGTGTCGAACATCTAAATAAGCGATGAGTATTCAGACAAATGCGTAGATGAAATCTGAATTGATTATTTATTCATAAAGCTCTCAAGTTGATTAGGAAATATTTTGGGATATATCACCAAGTTTTATAATGCAGTTAGTTGGATACCCAAAAATGACCGTCAAAATTCGTTAGCGTTTGTAGTCAATTTTCCATCACTTAAAATCATTGCAGATGTCAATAATGTACGATTTGAATTAGTGAGAACTGAAAATCTACAATTTAATTTTTCGTTCTAAAATGTGACTGTGAAACAGTGCCTAAGACTGACAATGCTACATTTATGTATGAACAGTGAAATTGTATTGTAACCCGAGTTGGATATAAACTGTGTGAACACACAGCGGTGTCTATTGCATATCTGCCAGTGTTGTAGTCTGTACAGATTATACTGCACTGAGCTAAGGGTGAATATACGAGTACAAGACGACAGTTGGTGTCAGGAGTTAAGTTGTATACAATTCCACTGACCATTGTCCCAGACGAGCGTCTTGCTGTTAATTGAATGCTCAGATGTTGCAATCGCGTGCACTGGAACCGTCTTGTACACAAGGGACGTGTTATCTTACAATACACAAACACACACAGTCACACGAATAGAACATAACTATTTCTGAGTACATGTAGCGTAGTAATATATGTATAAGTACATTTTTATTACTTGGCAATTATTTCTAACAAAGAAAGTATATTATTGTAAAATTACATTGATAAACTTTGCGACTGGGCGATCAGGAATATAATGTTGAAATGTATGTGAATTATATGAAATAACAGTGTAACAACATGCAATGTGTTGTGTTGAGTGTACAGACAGATGGATAGATGAAATGAATAAAACTTAGTCAATTACAGAACATGTCATAGTAATTTTTTATGTATAAATATTTTATGTAATATGTGGTGAATGATTGTAAAAATAAAGAGTCTGTTACTCCAGTAATGGAAATGGCGTGACGTTATGTATGTATAATATGGTCTTAGAAAATAGACGAATTTATACTAGACAAAGTATAAAACTTTACGTTGTACACGTAACCAACAGATCTTCGTATATTTTGATGTTCTTATGCAGCTGAAACTGTTCATCTTCACATATTACACAGTAGATTCATCGTCGACACGCTGTCAGCATGTATGCATGTATGTACGAGCGTATGTACACGTTTGTGTGTGTGTGGGTATGTGTGTCTATGACGAGAATATCTTCTAGGCGTTGTTTTACTTGATAATTAATTAATTTACGTCATGTAATAACTTCACTCTGACTTTCTAGTCTGGAGCATGTAGTGTGTATGAACATATGTCTGTCACCTCTATCGTATGTACAAGAGTTCACATCGTGCGCGTGTGTGTGTATGTATGTGTGATAATATAGTTATAAAGTGTTACAGGTAGCGTTGCATGATGGTATTCTGACCGCCCAGCTCATCTTATATGATAACTATCGTACTAACTAATGCTACAAACTTGCTACAACTCAGGTGTTGCAAGGAATAGTAATTATAATTCACTTACTGGCAATTTACCAACACACATCAAACACAACGGTAGTGAGATTCAAACACCTATTTTCATAGTTATTTACTAGATCTTAAAAGCATTTATAATTTAGATATAATCATATCAGAAAATTGTATTATTGCTATCAAGAAAGACATGCAGTAATATATACTATATTTGAAAACAGATATAGTTTTCAACAAGCTTTTTTTAAGGTCAATATATAAGTCAGATAAACAAAGCTCATTTGAAAAAGAATTGAAACTTATCACGGTAAATTCTAGGTTTAATAATTATTCCATGTTATTTCATTAAAATGGACAGACCTCATATTATATTACAGCTATATATGAATATATGTTTATATTTTACCGTAAATCTTATTAAATTTATCATACGCTCCTGAAGGAATAACCTGAATGTGTATAAATACATACACGAGCCTCCATAATGAACTGATGAAATATTGAATACACCCTACATTTGATATGGATACGTGACTATTATGTATATGCAGGATAAGGGTTATTATGTATGCGCGTTGTTCATTGTTGAACACGTACTCTTGACTTGTACCTTGTCAATCAGTGAATGTAGCCTTACTCTTCTATAGGAATATAGGATATAATACAGCTGAGATTCAGACAGTGCTGTACTGTAGGGGATACACGCGTATCTCTTATAAATTCATATTCATTTCAGTAAACTTCTAATTAGGATGTTATGCATGTATTTCTTCACGAATCAATGCAGTAGAGTAAATAACATAATGAACAATACATTGGGAACTTTTCAGAATGATTGATTAATATCATCTTTCAGCCACTGGAAATGTGGAATATATTATGAAAACAAGACTTACAAAGAGAGAACGAGCAGAGTAAGAATCAGACTAAAGAATGGAATAACATAAGAGGAAAATGAAATATTTCTTTGGCAAATACTAAAAACATACTAGAATAATTACAATTTAAAGTCTGCCAGTGTATCTTGTATTTGTAATTATGTAATTGTATTACAGTATCAGGATCGAAGGATATTTTTTTAGTAGACCCCAAACATAAATTTTTACAGTACACCACTGTGATATAGGTAAATAGGCAAGTTGTACTACGATGCGAACCCGGAATAAAACTAGAATGTACCGTTGTCATATGGAGGTAAACATCATTAAAGGAAAACACAAACATTTCTGATTACCCATACACATACTGTGCTTCGCCCGTTTTTCGCTTCACTTGTTTACGGGTTTGCTCTTCGATTGGTTACGGGTTGGCCTCGTAAACTGACGGTAGAACAACATTTTCACAATGTATAACAAGGTTTACCATACACATGTGGAAATCCCTTACGACAAACAAATATCTCACCAATATAACCAATGTTGTAGCTCATGATTGCAGTACGCAGGCGACAGCATCAGAATACAGGAACAAACTTCTCAGAAATCAAACATGATTTGTAAAATAAAATAAAATCTATATGAAATATACGAGTATATTGACTAGTAATCATGGTAAGTTTAATTCGATAGTACTCGTTTTGCTCTAACTAGGTATATAATAAAAAGATAGAATTTGATAGCATTTTATATATGATAGAATTTAATAACGTTCTTTACTTGCAATTTATTATTTTACGTTCCTATATCATTATCAAAAACTTCTGTGACTTTACGATTTTCATCTTATGGAGATTAAAAATTTACTAAAACATCAATTTTCGAATTATTTTAAAAACAAAAAGAAAAAATGTTGCAATAACTAATATTTTGTATAAAATGTCTTATGTTCTATTAAGATTTGTGTAATATTGGAAAAACACATTTGAAATATCAGATATGTCAACAATTTTAAACTTTAATATATTTGTGTATAAGAAAGTCGTGTTGTGATTTTTTGCTATATAGTTAGACTTAGAAAACTCAGTGGATGTTCTTGGCATACGTATAAAAAAATTTCGTTATAACTTACTTAATATCACATTTTCTAGACCTTGAAATTTATATATATTATATAGTAACAAATTTCAATTTAACCTTTATAAACTGTATATATTGTGTCATTGAGGAAAGTAAAAAGATGTCAAATATTTACACGTCTGTGCGTCTATTGTAAATTCATTCACCCTGTGTCCCCTCTGTTACGTTCATTTATTTCTAGTGAGTCTCAAGTGTTTTTCTGTTTTCTCTATTATGACTCCATTCATTTTTCACAAATACTCTAATCTTATTATTCGTAGTTACACGTCTGGAATGTAATTCGTAAGTGTTTGTCTGGTATAAAAAAAATCTATCAGTAGATTTCATTCGTTACGTTTTCTAATCATATTGTAAGAATACCCGTTGGCACTGGCGATGGCGGAGTCCCGACTAAAAGTCAATATTTGCACACGAGCCCAGTGAATTGAACGTTGCAAGCTTTGATAAGTGTACCGCGAGGCGGACGGTCTAGTTCTTGTTACAAACTCTTATTCTTAAACGAAACGAACACACACACACAACTGCACACAGATTGTGTGCGCAATGCACAACTTGTCCATGCAAGCACAGAGCTGTATGTCGGTAGATGTTTTAGAGACAAATAGTATTTCGTATTTGAAGTTATATAAAAGTGTCTATCTGAAAAGTGATTGCATTCAATATTGCGAATTGTTGAAAACTTTTATGAATCGTTCAAAGCAACGGGAAAATATTTGAGAAATATGTGCCTGTGCACGTAGGAGCATGTACGTACATATTACTACAAGGAAACAGGGAGGAGAAGAAGAAGAGAATAGTATAAACGAAGAAAGTATATTTGCAAATGCAACATAACATACCGTAGGTGTCGTCAATATTTTATCTTTTATACCGAGTTACAAAGTTAGTTATTCCAGTTTGAAACGAATAGCGTTGGATCTATTTTGTATCATCATATAATGTTATATTAGAGATAACGAAGGTAATATCATTTCAATGTTATGGAAATTCAAAGTTTTTTTTACTTATGTTAGAGGGTAAATGATTTTATATAAACTGATATTTTGACATATAATATATTAGTTGAAAAGTTTATTATACATATGTAACTGAGTTGAGTTTTCTGTAACAGTCTGTATATGTATGTATGTAGTAATGCAGTATATATTATACTATTATAGAAGTAATATAATGTACAGTTAGTTATATTACCTAACTTCCGTAAATGTTGCACAGTTGTTACACTCACACACACATACACATATATACAGTTACAGTTCTCTTGTCCTTGTCTAACTGTATAAAAACATTCGTTAGTAGTGTGTGCAAAAGTTGAGAACAATGAAAAATGTTTGTTTTACGACTTGACCCGGGAAAGGGCTGTTTTTATGCTGAGGGCGGAATTAGTAAAATTTTACAGCTGGGAAGAGCGCGGGCACACGTTCGTCCGTCTGTGTCCGCTCTACGAAAAAGTTGGACATATTTCACGTAAATTAGCTCCGAAAGACCCGGGAACTGAATGCAGAGTACGTCATTAAAAATACAACGGTTTTCTTATAACGAACTGGCAGTAGAGTGACTGATATCCGAACTTGACCAACGTACTTCTACAATGCGAACGGTGGAGAGTGTAGTTTTAATTTTCACTGATGCACGTACCAACTGTATAAAACTAAAAACCACTGCACACATCCATCTATGTTCAGTATGCCACGGAATATGCATACGTCATTTTATATATACGTGGGCTACGGTTGGCCATTTCTACTTGCTGTACATGCAGGCAGGCAGAACCGGACTTTCATTAATTAGGGGAAAAAGACATCCAGCTATAAGTACTTCAAATTATCTGAAATGTTAATCATCGTCTTATCAATGGTTTTATACACAGTAGTACAATTTTCATCGTATTCTCGTTCATAATAGTATATAATATTATATTTTATACTTTGAGTTTTAAAAAATATATATTTGAGAATTTTTTTGAAATTATATTGAAGCTCTGATACGTTACTCACGTTGTGAAATTTAATATTTACATGTAACACAGAGAAAATATTTTACTTTCATAATTAGAAACAAAAAAGGTGAAATTTATAAATATATTTTTCTGCTCTTAATTCATTTTTATTATTTAATTACTGAAATGTAAGGGTTATTATTAATGTAATACATAGCTCAGGTTTATTTTTATAAAAAGAAAAGCTTTTTATGTAGAAAGACTCCATTTTATATTTGGCTAATGGCATCCTGTTCTAGTTTAGTCCGAGCCTGACTGTTTGTTCTTATGTTCGCTTATGCTAGTGTTGCATCACGTCTAGGGTATTTTTATTAAAATATGTTTTGTATTTCATGTTACAAGTGATGTCCGTACATAATGTATGCATGAGATTTCCATGCTTGTTGGCTGGCAGCCGCGAACTTCGGTCGAACGGAAAGGATGATGAACAAAAAGTGTTTCCATTTACGCTGTTACGGGGCACCAACGTTGATTATAATTAACACGGGGTGCAGTGGGAGGTAGTAACATCAGTAGTGAGCTACGGT
>JAGJTL010000059.1:4583508-4603972 GCA_022063505.1 Calosoma granatense
AAATATGTTTAAATTTTTTACAAATTGACATATTCACATGTGCACTTTGCAAATATTATATTTTAATGTCAGTGTAATTTCAATGATATTTGAACATTTTTGATAGAGCTTTTAGTACTGTACACAATGTCGAATGGTTAATGAACACAGGTATTTACCTACTGTTTTAGTCTGTTTTCATACATGCATATTGTACATGTAACTGCGGTGTATGCCTACAGTAATGACATTAATTCTAATTTCATTTATGGCCATTAGCATGATTTCCTTTTGCCGGTACATATATTTTATAATAGTCAATATATAACGAGTATAACTAATTGCTCTCTTAATGGAATAACTTTAACTGTGTTAAATTAATAATTATTCAATTAGGTATATTACATGCATTTTGTATTCCCTTGGCAGAGTCTGGTGATAATGTTTCACTGCTTATGTAAATATATTTATTGTAGGTACTTACAACCTGCTGCGTTGTACGTTCTTTACATGGGGGCCTCTTATGTTTACATAATTCTGCGTTTATATGGATGAAGTAGATTAGAGAATTAATAAATCTGATTTTATATACAATTTACCATACGTTGTCTTTACGTTAACACTAGAAACTTAATTTACAGTTAAAATTTCACTTTCGGTGTGTTTGTCATCAACAAAATGAAAAATATCAGCCGATACTACTGACACATATGTACGACGATAAATTTATATTAAATGTGTAATTTTTCTACAAACTGCAAAGGCTGCCGCGAAGATTGGAAATTATCCAATTTTGTCACTTCTGTGCCCCAAAATAAGTCTACGTGTTTGAACACGCACCATATTCTGACAATCTGGATTTGTGCGACTATTTTCTGTTCGGCGAAAGTGAAATTTCCGCTGAAAGGAAGACGTTTCAGTGACAGCACAAGCATTCAAAACTCAGTGACATGATGTCTGTTAGCCTGCAGTCTCAAGAATGTCAGGATATGAATGAATGTTTGTCATTTAAGTGCGGTTAGTAAAGTCATGTAACTAAATTTGTCAGTACACTAGTATCTCACACTTACATATACAATTACCATTTTTCGTTTTCTTGTATTCTATATTCGAATTTGTATAGTCTTTTCGGAAAGAATGTATCGAAGTTTTACTGTATACATTTTTTACTTTCTTATACGTAGTATAAAAGAAAGTATAGGAATTATGAAAAATTTATATATTCTGATCTATGAAAAAATATTGGCACACGTACAGTTCTTTGTACTATTCTTTAATGCAACATCCTGTATATATCTACTATAACTAGCGCTATTTTGTAAGAAAGTTTTATTGAAATAAAAATTTCAATACAATGAGCGATGTAATCGAACTGTATATAATCAATCATCCATACATTGTCAAGCATGCATAGAGTAATCATATGTATAACTATACATACATACTATGGCAAATACATACACATACAAACACAGAGAGAGAGAGAGAGAGAGAGAGAAAGGTCTTGTTAGTAATCTACACAAATGTACACAGAGCATAGATATATAGGTATCCACATACATACTTACATATATGTACATAACTTTGTACATATACAGGACAAATGATCAATGTCCATCAGGTAAATTCGTGTATAGGTATAAAGAGACAAATGCAGACAAACATGTCGGTTACTTAACCACGTTGATGTATACAGAGTGTAGATACATGTTTACCGCGATACCACACACACATACTTGTGTATACAAGTACAATATACGTACTTGTATTTATGCACTTCGGGTTTCTCAAACAAACAACAATATACACACATTGTGTTATCCAATCTGCTGACATGTTTATACCGAATTCTAATTCTGCACAAAATACCAGAAAATAGAGGACAAGTCTCAGATAAAAGTTTCACTGTGATATATTTAAAGCTGGTCTTGCCAAACGGAACGTTTTGTTCAATTTGGATTCAGCATTTCTTGGACATGAATCTTGATGGAATTATTTGTAAATGCATAATATAAAAAGATCGATGGGTTTTACCTTCATCGGAAATGCAGCTATAAGTGTAAAAAATTGCTTGTATACGTAACACTTTCCAAATCTTATTATTTCATATTGAAAAAGCAAAATAAATTTTACATATGCTTCAAACGGACAGAAATTTTACCATATTTAGACGTATCAAAACTTCATAATGCAGTGGTAATGCGCTAGAGGCTAAAATTAGTTACAATATATATTCTTGTTGTTCTATCTGTCAGAGTGATATTTCGTACTGTACTTCCATATTGTTTTAACTGTAAGTTAAAACGCCAGTATTGCTATCGGCGTCAAGAGTAATTTCTATAATTAATGATGAGTAGGTCGAAAAATACGAACTTATTGCGGATATTAATAATTGAGATGAGAAAAAGACTGCGAAAAGAATTTGACATTGCGCGGTATGTTTACGGAAGATACCGATGAACGTAAAACTTTAACCACAGCTAACTGTTAAAAGAAAAACTGTACAGTACGGTAAAAAATGAATTAATTAAAACATAGCTGGCTGCACGTAATCAGTTCGCGGATGAAACTTTTGAGCAGTGTACGTAACTTATAAAAACAGTGGTAAAAAGTGCATATTCAAATTTAAGTACGGACGTTCGTGACATGCTGGCCCGTGATTGATTCGTGCAAAGAAGTGTAAAGAAGTAAGGCTGTAGGATGTTGTACTGGCACAATTGTGGATGATAAAAAAAGTTCAGAAGTTAGTGTAGAAGAATGATATAAAAACTCTACAGGATAAAGTGGACTTATTGTGCAGACTAAGAGTCTGGTTGCTATCAACTAGTAACCAGCAAATGCTGGAATAGTAGACAACATCTACCTGCGTTGCAACTGTCACAAGAAATCTTGTTTCGAAAACTAATGACGACCGGCCCAGCGTGGTCACACATTTACTCAAAATGAAGGCGTTTTCATTACTGGACTAATAGGACAAGTGACAGGGAACATGATAGACATGGACGCATCAGTGTCGCTGATTAAAAAAGCGACATGAAAAAAAGTATCAGCAAACTGTGGCCGGTACAGTTGTCAGTGGTGAGCACTAATTGCTAAAGCTATTGTACCAATAGCAATACGAAGTGAAGTTTGCGAGCACGGCACGTTATTGGAACACGAGTATTCGCAATCGTATCTTCGAGGCGTAGGTTTTCTTCAGAAAAATAGTTTCAATATTCGTCTTACAAAAAGAGACTGTAATTCTGTTTACTTAGAAAATTTACTTATGGATCATGTTGTCACGTCAATTTGGAAGAAACTAACGTTATCTGTAATCACAGAAGAATTCGAAGAAGACGCAACAAATCAAGGACAAGCAAAACTAGTGAGACTGTTGGACGGCTACGGCGATTCAAAAACTGATGTTATTGCACGTAGAGAGTAGCTCTCCCCAATAACTTTAGGTTGTCAAAGTACCTGTGCCCAATGTAAGCACAAATATTTCCGATTCATAATCTCTGGATAACAATCTGTGAGTATAAACTGACAAACCCAATGCAATTCAAGTTATATTTGCTGAGCTTAGAATATTACTTATATCACATACTATCTCATTTATTTCATAATACTGACTATACCACGTCCCGAAAGACCTAACCAGCTCACAATTTCAAAAGTTTAATGTCACCCACTAAAAGTTACTTACCTCTAGTGTACAATATTATGTTCATGTAAAAATTTATTCCGATTTTCATGTTTGTATATTATATTAACAAAATTATAAATGAGCAAAATGTTTCAAATGAAATATATAAAATTGAAATAGCAAAATTGTTTTTCTCTAAAGCAATTTACAAGCTCCGAAAATGTTTTGCTTTAAAACGTATTACCTTACGTAAAGTTTTGTTTAAATACAATATTAAATAATCTTGTTCGAATAAGCATAGCAGTGTAGAAAATGTACACACAAACGGTCAGAATAGAGGAAAGAAATGTGCTGGTTAATAAAATCAATAGCTATTTAACAGACACGGATGTGTTCAATTGAATTACGTGGAATTGAATTGACGTAGATAGGTTATCCGGAACAGGGTTGGCTCTAGCCACCAATGGAAAATGTGACAATAGCCTCTGTATTCCTATCTGTGTTCTCACCCCCCCCGCCCCCAACCCCTTTCGCCAGCACTGGTCGAGTTAAAGGAAGAGTTATAGTTCAATATACATGTGCGGGTGTGCGGCACAAGTGCCTTGCAACTTTAATAATTTCATCGCATGAATCATTTTTATGAAAGGAAAATCCTGTTTCATTATTTTGTTTTTGGAATCGGGATTCGTCGTAAATCTTCGGAGTTTCAGCTACAGAAAGCCTGTAACGAGGCCACTGACAACACACGAGTGAGTACGAATGATTCTATGCCGTTGTGCTGCTGCGGAGTGACAAAGATTCCATGGAAGGAGAGCGTGAATTTCGGCTGCAGATACGCAGTTACTGATAGCACTAGTGTTACACTTGGTGTTAGAGTATTGTGATGTTATTCTTCTTCTTCTTCGTTTGCGTGTGAGTGTGTTTTAGGGGAATAAGCCAAATTACGAAATTATTGAGACAAATTACTGCACCAATGTTGACGATTAGCCAAATTCAATTCTTTCATTTCCCTTACTGCACTACGCCTCGCTTGATTCGAAGCACAGTGTCGGACGAAAAAAATACAAAAATATAAATCTTGGAATAATCTGACATACGACATACTGGAGTAATATTTCAGTAGAAAAGAATACACGTCGTATATTGTTAAATAGTCAGCATAAACTTACAAATAATACATATATAAATATATAGAATAATGTTTTAATTTTGATTCGGTATCAAATACATATGACATATAACATAGGTATAAGTCATTTGCATTTAAATTGTACAAATTTTATCTAGTTTTCCCTGACTTTCATATATTATGGTGACCGGTTTAAAATAGACAGATGTATGCTACAAATATAGTAAATATTTGTATTTTCACAGTTGCACCTAAATTATTCATGTCTTTAAATTTAATAGCAAATAAAATTCTAACTCTCGTGTGGAATGCAGTACACTTAAATTTAAAAACACATAATATGGTATGTGTACGCGATAGATGTAAATATAATCTGAATGCGTGTACCGTACATGAAATAGCATATTGCATGCATGTTACAAATTTGTCTCGTAAATATAAAATTCTACATTTGTTTGTGAGCACACAGTTCTGACTGTAATTTGAATATAGCATTATATTTGAAACCTACATACACGTAACCGAAACATAAAAAAAGCTAAATGTACGAATGCTTTTGAATGAGATGACAATTCAATTATGGTTGTCGATAAATATGAAATATTGATAGATTCACAATAATTTTTTGTTGCTTTTATTTCATTTCTCTCATATTATTTCAAATGCTAAAATTGTAGACAAATACAATTCGATAAAAAGTAAAACGACATTCCATATACTTACGTAATAGCTTAATGCTTTTTCCATTTCAGGTGTTGAAATATATATATTTTTATCTTTACATAATTCTCATCTGTCATTCATATATACAATATGTATTTGGATAAACGCGCACTTCAGTTATTTAAAATAAATACAGATAAAAAACGGAATAATCTAATAGTACATGTAACAGTCAAGGTAAATATTATTAAAAAGAGTCATTAGAAGTGGGATAACTTGATTCGATTTCATTTTACTAAAAACCAAGCTTATATAACACAAATCTGACGGTAAGAACTGCAATTTGCTTCAAATGAGAATTGTGTCTTGTAAGATATAAATAGAAATTGCAAGAATAACACTTACAAACATGTCTACTAAATTTCAAACCTCCAAAATTTATAATACAGTAGAAATCACTTATTCAATTTTACATGGTAATTCCCTATAACCCAGATTACATGGGACATTCACTATATATTTAAAGTCCAAAAATATTCTATAGCAAAGATAATTAAGCCCTTTGCTGGCGAGTAATTTTACTGTAAGTATATTAAATTGTCTGGAAATTTCACAAACTAAACGAACATGACATAATATTCTACGAACACATACTTTTACAGCATATACATTTATCTATAAACTTTACAGTCTCATAATAGTGCTAACATCAAACTGTAAACGTGTCTGTCTCCGCCCGTGTGTGTGTGTGTGAAAATGTGAGGAAAATTTTTATTTTATTCGAGTCGTGAATCTCGGCGCGAATCGTATCCGGTAGTCACGTCGGACTCAATAGCTCTTCATTTGGTGGACTTGGTGTATGGTAGAGGACAGCTTGACCTCAACTAAACCAAAAAGAGAGAGAGAGAGAAACAGTACAACATATAGTAAGAGTGGGAAAGATAACCGGTACACATACATTGTAGAGAAACCTAATGATATATAAAATGTAACATTTAGAGAAAGACAGAGAGAGACGGACTGTGCTTGACCCGTCACACACACATGCTGTGGTAAGGTCTATATAGGAGACAGATATATAGAATCAGAAAATTCCGTCGTTCATTCCTTTGAACTAATAACAGTACATAATTCCGAAACCGCAAATCGTCACGAATGTTATCAGCTATTTTCATTCTGTTCATTCCTCGTCTGTTTCTCTGTACCTCATGTATGGGTTAGCTTATCCAATAAAAGAACTAGATAAAAAACGGATAAATTGTCGTACAATGGTATGTCTCTTTATTTGTTATAATACCAACAACGCTTATATATTTATGGATATTCGTTCTTTTTCAAATTCATTTGTCATCCGCTACAGTTTCAATTACCGAATTGATTTAAACAACAAACATGAATATTAAAATACACCAGGGGTTATTACCGACCATGGCTTATTGATGACATTTCATGTTCGTAACAGTTTTGTAATTAATTTAATGTTGCGTTATTAAATAAACGTACTGAATATTGAATATTAACTATATAGTATATTATAATTATATTTATATCATTTACACTGCTTTGAATTGCATTGGTTTTATCATAACTATAATTATATATGTACATTGATTATATGCAATACATTTATATGGAATATATTATGTACTGTTTATGCAAATATTATTAGGGGGACAAGACTGTCACAGCACTTGTTTAATATGTAATCAGTGTGTATAATCTATTATATGCTATTTACAGTGACGTATATAAATATTCAGTCAGCAATCAGTTGTTTGATTTCAATGAAATAATTTCAAAAATTAAGGATACTTAGTATTTAATGCAAAAAATGCATTCGTTATACATAAATTTAATTATTCATCTCAAAAACGTCTTTAATGAACAATATGTCATTTAACTGCATATCATTTTTCGCATGACTTTTTTTTAAACATCTAGGAATATTTTATACATAATTCCTGTAATTTTTTTCTTGTGGTGACGAATAATATCATAACGCTTGATATAACGTATTTTACAATCAATTGTAACATTCGCATTAGTTACGCAATGATATTTCTATCAGAACAAAACATATTTTATTTAGAATTGCCGGTAAAAATTGTACCATCCTTCACTTCAATTTTAATCCTTTCCGGTGTAATTTGACAGGCGGAATCTTTTCTCTGCTACTGACTGCAATTGACGTTCGGATTTGTCTTCGTTGCTATTCTACTTTTGTTATTTTATCAATCTACTATTTCGGTGTGGCCACTCTGATTAAATTGTACAAAAAAATTGCGCTCTTCGGTGTATTAGATCTTTGATCTTTCATGGTTTTTAGTAATTACTATTCACTCATATTTATTTTATTCTTGTGTATGTTTTACAATCTATGTTTATAAAAATTAATGTTCATACTTCAAACAGTTGTGTTGGGATTGGCTAAGAGCGGGCAGATCACAAGCCATAGTAGCACAATAATATGATTCGGGTTTATATTTAAAAACAATGCAGCCTACACTACGTGTTTATAAACAAAACGTGTTCAATCAGTTTTTGATATTAATTGAAAAATACCGGAATGGCCACCACATGTCGTCATCACACATTTTATTATATTTTTCATATCAATACAATACAGGGTCTAGTTTTAAACATATGCAGTTAATTTGTAAAAATTTCTATGCAAAAGAACTCAGAATTCTTTGAGTTATTTATTAATACATGTTTCCAGGATTTCTGTTAATTTTTTTATTGTACATATGATAAAATGACAATAATACATTGTTATATGTAAATTTGAAATCCACCTCTGGCAGTACATACGGTTCTGTTTCTGTAATACTGTCCTTATTCAATTATATTAATTGCTATATTGTACTATTCCGGCAGACTGGAATATAGTGTGATGATGAAATAAATGTCCTACGTAAATCTAATGTTACGATTAAATGTTATTCAATATATGCATGCTTATCAAAGTAGCTTTAAGTAACAACACACACATACGCGGGGTACAATTACTAACGTTGCAGTGACTTGGCTTGACTGGCTTGTTACTAATTCTACTTTGTGTGTCTTCACTAAGTTTAACCTAAATTACATCTTCTAAATTAGACGCAAACCTTTTGTGATCCACTTACAAGGAGTGGCGTAGAATTCAGCTCGTACTGGCAATTATGCAGAAGGCGTCAACAAATGGGTACTAAGTAGGAATGGGAAGAAAGAGCGAAGCAGGAGAAAGAGGAGAGGGAGGTGGTAGTAAATCATTCAACGGTTAATTAGTGATCTAGTATTGAACAAAGTGACACAATACAATACCAACATATGTCTACTGTATACATACACGAAAGAGTTAATATTTAAATATATATATACTTACAGGCACTGGTTTATACTTGCTTTAATATTCCACTATATTTGGGGGTTGCAATATAAACGTACGTTTAACTAACTATATTCTTAAAATTCTACGACAATGTTGTCGCGTAACAGCTTTTACTAAGGAAATTACCCACATTTGTATTCATTTCAGCACCATCAACTTGCGTGTGTGTTAAATTTCTCAAGCTACGGTAAGGAAGTGTAAGGTACTAATTGGACCTGAAGGTCTCTGTCTTTTTATTCACAAGTACACGTGTGTGTGTGTGTGTGTATTCCTGTAAGACCAGCATATTTCCCATGACAAAGTTTTTTTTTTGCTTTCTTTAAACGTCTGTTTGAAAGAGTTGAAGAGCCGTTACTGAAATTACTTTTTAAAAATGTTAGCATCTTATTAAAAAAAATTCACCGTAAACGTTCAACTCGGCGTGTATAATAATAACCGCACTGGGACATACAAAAATGTACAGGATCCGTTTTTAACATGTACTTGGAGTTTTGAAAAATTAAAACTTTTATTACTTGGTAGAATTCAATTTTACGAAATAAGCCGTGGGATAAAGGAAAAACGGGAAATACGGTAACAGGTTAGCACAGTTATATTGTAATCTTTGTTTTACAATTTGTTACAATTCAACACATACTGAAACAAAATGAAATGAATTACGTGAGAGGTATTACAAAATATCGGGTATTATGAAAATTTTATTCAATGCCTGGAATGTACTTAATATACTTCATCTTACAATCTTAAGTCTAACCTGTGTCTGTTGTCATTGCTAAAAGAAAAACAGAAGGATAGAGAGAGAGAAAGAAGGATGGAGACTCAGATTGAATGTTAATTATTCTGGTCGTAGTGTGACGGACTAAATGCCAATATACGTGCAATCCAATAAGAGCTACGTACGTATGTTGAAGTCGCCGTTGCCACAGCTGGTATTGGGACTGGTATTAAAATGGGAATTAGAGAAATCATTTCCGTGCTCAGTGATTTAGCCCGTGCGGAAATTAAGCAAGTTGCTAAGCCACCGGCCGCCCGTTGACTTATATATAGGCTCTACTCTACTCTATATATAGCCTGGATGGATCACTTTAATCAACAGTACCAAGTATTATTACTGATAACTTTACACAGAACTGCGTTACGTCAATCTGTGGATTCGAGATATATTACAATTTAAAATTAAATATTTCACAATCGTTACATATAAAGGTTTTTTCTTTGTTTTGTTAATGGCAATGGAGATTAAGATATATTAAGATTACAGGTTCATACAGTGTATCGTAAAGCAAATAGATAATATGCTGAACAAACATCTACCGCGTAGAATTTTTCTCCTTGCACGTATGATTCTGTTCGGGAACAGATGCCAAAATGTGCTGAAAGCAAATCAAATTTCCAGTCTTTTTCACTCACCATTCGTCGTATGCTGTTGTTCTTGCAGCGAAAACTTAGTTTCGAAGCCGGAAAAGCCGCTGGAAGAAAGAAAACGGCGTGATATTTTCTCTCTTACCGTTCGTTCATTTTTCATCTTTCTTCTTTCTCGCATTCCAACTGGAACGTGGAATTGTGTGACGGCAAATAACATTATCCAGAAACAAACAACGCGCAAGTATTACATTAAATCACCGCTAGGTGGATGTGTAATTAGGAAACTTTGTCGAATAAATTACCGTATTTTTCTATAAGCCGAGATTTATCAGTGCATATTAGCGGGTAATAAAACACACGAAAGTCTACTATCTACACAAGTACTACTAGTACGGAACTGTCAACCAAACACCCAGCAGCAGCCAGCGGTGAACATTTAAACTTTAAATGGTATAGTAGTGTCGACGTGCCGAATGTACGAACGCAGTACCAAGTGCGAGTCAGAATGAACAGAGATAGTCTAGAATCAGTGGCTGTGTGTGCGAGTGTGTAAGTGCTGACAGAGTAAGACAGAGAGATACGGGTATTACACGTGTTATCTTGAAAAGTATCACTTCATTACCTCGCGCGAACGCCCGCGAGCACAGCTCCACCAACATAGATAAATTAAAAAGTATTTCATTGCCCTGTGCGCGCCATCACGGAGGAGCAATTCGGATATAATTCGTGATTCCGCAGGAGTTTACAGAAGGGAATTGCGCACGCGTGGTACACGTGCAGCACACAAAGTGGCGTGGTGCTACTCACTCATAAACTCTTACAGTACACAGTAAGTTTTTATGTTGTAAAGTTGGTAAAGCCACCAGGCTGTGCCCAACTAAGAGCTTGAAGAAAACTCTTGTTGTTCCGATGTGACAAACATGCTGTCTCCGTCTCGACGTCGCTAGTTGCTCCTGGTCCTTATCCTCCTAGAGATCGTTGTTGTTGACACAGAGTGAGCTCCTATATCCTAAACTCTAACCACTCCTCATCAATTCTCATACTCGCACATGCATATTGATGGTCAGAAGTGTACGCTATACAAACTAGAATCCTGATTAGCATCCAACAAAACGAAACTATTTAGTGTCAAATTTAGATGTAATTTAAAATAACTGTTTGCATAAAATAAAAGGAATAATCCGTAATGCACAAAGCTAATATGTTTTTTGCATTAATTTATAATAACGCTTAATAGTCTTCGTTTATAGTTAGTTTTGCTTTGTTAAACTACATTTTCTGACAGACAAGGCTCACCTCCATCCGTTCATCCTTGGACGCTCATAGTGGCATTATCATTATCGTCATCGGTTACTCTTGAAGAGTGAATTTTATCGGCACACTTCTTGTGTGGCGTGAAGCTGTTGTTCTTCTTGTGGTGTTGTTGTTGTGTCTTACGACGTTGGTGTTTATCTGAACTTGACTGCTTGGTCGCTATCCGTACCACGGCTGTTGTGCGCTGCTTCTGGTGGATTTATGATGCAGACTTTTTCTTACTTAGGGTAAATTGAGAATAAACTGAGGGGTGGCACCACAATAGGTACACATTCACTGGCTAACGATGCTCTCCCTTTTTTAAGACAGAAATATGACCGACCCTGGACACTTTTTAATACCTTTAGAAATTATAATCATACTAAATTAAACACCATCCCACGGTTTAAGTTATGCAGTAACATTTTCTTTAGCGCCGGCTATTAGTCGCTTTTTATCCTTTTGTTCTGTGTAAACTTGAGCCTGTAGGGAATCAACTAAAAAAATTTAATTTTAATTTTAAAGAATCGAGTCCTATACTTTTTACCCAACTTTATAATCAATCCGAAATTACAGTAAACTTGTCTTAAAATTTAATATCCATTAAGTGTAGCTAAGTACAGTAATGAAACTTCTAAGTTTAGATCCAAAGTGATCCTTGTTTAAGCCATGTGGCGTGGCGTATTATTTTGTTATTAATTTACCAAGAAGACCATTAAGTGACAATATAAACTTACAGGAAGTTCTTAAAGAGGGTCTGTGTTCTAAATGAACGTATTCAAATACATTCACAGAGATACATCAAGAAATTAAAACTACATCTCATTCCATTCAGTGTGTCTGTTGTACTTTTATAGACAGTTTCCAGCAATACAGATGTTTATTGTGCACTGTTGGACGAATCCAATGCTTTCAACATTTAAAGGTATATATGTGTATATAGATAGGTACGTAGGTAGGTGTACAGTTTTACCCGAGTTCTCTTCGGCAGTAAATACACAGAGTTTATCGTATTTTTATTAGTGTATATACACTCGGAGATGTAAAGATCCATCTCGTGGGAATACAATACTTTACATATATCCAAGTTTACCAGTCATATCTGCTCGCTGTCTAGCAACACAAACTGAACGTCCCAACGGCCATAGCAGCCTAGGAGTCACTCGGTTATATGAAAGATATAGAACCTTTGGTTGTAAAAATCAATAGCTCTTTGTTTCTGATCACACAAGGAATAGCTGCTGCTTGCTGTGAAATAGTTGTAAGCTTTCTAAATGATTCTTTTGTTATATTTTAGATATATTTCTCTTATCTTTCTTGTTGCAAGGACAGTATTTGATCTGTACTCAAAACTAACAATATTGAATGAATAGTGTTATGTTACATGTATGAACTTTGTTTTCTATAAAATCACTAGATCGAATATAAAGTAGGATTTTTATTTGTTTTTCGTTAGTCGTATTCATATTTGGCAGTATTTTGACATCTATTGTCACTAATTCTCCGGACGTTACATGATATGTACATTACTGTGTCTTTAAATAATTCTAGTGTGTTAGTGATTGACGAGTTAGATAGTGCCAATTCAGTATGTTTGTCATTGGATTAAATATGTAGTTCATTCTGTTATGATGTATTACCTATGATTGGAGTGCTGTGTTACAATTTTAATGAAATCACATTTAGCGCATGATAGGATGTGACAGATACGCATAAGGTATTACTTTAAGAAAGCACGATATAAAATAAAAATTCAAGTACCTATTTTTGAAAATTTATGTCGTCATTTCGTATAGCTTCATGTTTTATAAATAACATGTAAGATTGATAAAACTAATGTCAGTAACAAATTGATTATAATGATGGCATATCTTTGAAATATCCGGACCCTTCATAATTTTTGGAGCCACTAATCTAAACCAAAAAATGAACACTAGAATGCAACACGCATTATAATAAGATATTTATTATATTTCTCAACAATATTAGGTGTATGTATAATTTCTTATAATAATTGTGGAGCGTTTAAGAAATATAAACATCCGCAATAAATAAATGCACTAGATACAGGAGGCTTTTGACTTCTTCATATTACAGGCCCTAGATAAATTGGTAAATGCCTAGCTTTCCTTGGCCAAAGGCAGGCCCTGAATATGTCTGTTACGTTTTACAAGCAAGTAAATATTTTACACCTCAGCAGTCAGCGTAATTAATTAATCTTCTATAATTAACACACAAGTAATGATATCGATCCTTGCATGTAGAGTTTACGATTCAGCAATATCATTGGAGTCATGCGTAGTGTCCTTGTGACTTCTGCCTACGATGACATTCTGACATACAAGCACACTCACTCACTCGCACACAAACACGTATATATAGACGCACGTGTGCACGTACATACTGCGTGCTCTTGCTTTATGTACTGTGAACACAACTGCCAACGATTCATACATCATCTCTGTTCGCAGTTCTGCGTGTAGACAAGTGGAAGTGCGATGGTTCTGATGCTGTGCTGATGATGATACTACTACATACAACAGTAAACCCCCTATGACTTTCTGTCTAACAGCATATCACAGTATACGCACGTCTGGTTTACTGTGACTTTGTTAAAATCGTAAATATTTATGTGGTTTTTGCAGTCATCAAACAGCGGAGAGCACTCCAGAACGAACGGCCCAATAGAGAATCTTACAGAGTGTGAGAGAATGGAATGTGCGTGTATACAGGACCGGCTTTACAGAATATTTTCAAGTGTCCCGTAGTACTAAAGACTATCATGTTCAGATATATACATCTGTCAAATTTAGTTGAAATTTTGTGTATTCCATCTTTATATACAGTGCGAGTGATTCATCTGAAATTTAACAATGTATTGGAGAGGTTATTTTTGGCAAAATGTGCCATATGAACATAGGTTTTTTTCTATTCAATTAAGTAACTGTAACAAATTAAAATTCGATTAGTGTCCTTGGAAAGTGTAAAAGAAATGAAATCTGTCAAATTAGACAAAAGTTGTACAGCTAAGAGCCGATATTTTGAATATTTTATTTGTGGGGAACAGGCTTTTTGAAAAACTGTCGTAATTTTTTTATCCCTGATATATCTGGGGAGTTTTATTTTTTTAATGCGAACAAAAGTTAATTTTAGCAAGTTTATTTTTTTCTCTCTTGAAACATTTATGATATTAAATATGACTGAAGTATAATATTAAAAAAAAATAAACAAAATGAACACAATATTATTTCAATATACATATAAGCCTACTTAGGTTTCACTGAAATTGTTTTTTAACAGTCTACATTTTATTAAATTGATTGAAGGATCAGGGGAAATCCTATATAATAACATGTCACTTTGAGTCTGGCAATCTCTGAAGCCAACCCTGCCAACGTATGTGAAAAGAAAGATATTATTAACAAATGGAACATACGCTACACAACAGACAACAATATCGTTGGTAAATGTATATTCTTGCATCTTGTCACATCACATTGACACAGCGATATAAAATGTCTGACGCACAAGTTATGTGATACTTATCCTCACAAAGATACACCATCGAGTGTATGCCAAGGACAAACCAATGTCATATTAAACATTAGCCTGTCGAATGAATATTCTAAAAATGTATATTCTTGGATCTTGCATAAGCAGAGAATATTATTAAGTGTAAAGCTTCTAAAATCACCATGCCAAATATTATGATATTTAAATCAGAAATCAATAGAAAAAAACTGCGGTTTGTTCAAATAAAGCTATGTAAAAATTACCAGTTAAGTTTCATGTTGATAATATATTTTTTACATATGATTTTAGCGCGTGTTATATAAAATAACCGTGTTTTTTACCGCAATTCACATCTGGTTTCGTTGTTCTGTTCTTCTGTTATATAGTGCTTCGTGAATGGCAGTGTTTATGTAAAATGTACGCAAATAAAATGTGAATGTTAACACGCAATGTAAAACACCAGATCATAAGGACGCACGGCACACTGGATGTCTTAAATAATATATTGTTTATACTGTTTGTCACAGCTGTCTGAAGTTCAAAAAAAATAAGAACGGAAGTCGCGTGTTCAAACAGTTGAATTCCAATTCGGTAGGCTTGAATACTATATCCATCTCTCTCTTTTCCCCATTCGTTTTGAGCAGCGTTTCTCAAAAAGTTTAGAACGAGGCTATAAAAATGATTACAACTATCTTGAAACTAGTCAGCATTATGAAGGTTGCGCAGTAAATAAAACTACAACAAATATCTATACTATACTATACTATGGAAGCATAGTGAACTCAATAAAAAATACATTGAAGTATCCACAACGCAGACAGCAGAACCGCCTAATGAAACATTCCGAACAAAGTCTGTCTTCAGCACGAATGAATTCGGAGAACTTCCCGTTAACTACCGAAGAAAACAATTAATTCTTTCTCTAGTCAATAACTAATGAATCCAACCTTTAACTATATTTACTATTCAAGAAATGAAACTGTTACAATGGGCTCCACAGTTCCACTAAAATCGCAGTACGTATAATAAATTAAAATAAAAAACCTGGAAATATGCTACGTAATTTATATTTCTAATTTCAGGCCAGTTACAGATACATCACACTATGATATATTAGTTACCTGGACTAACAGGATTTATAAGTCAACATTTATTTAATAACGTGTTACCTGCCAGCCCCAGAACAATACATTTCATTATGAAATGCGCATCAGATATGCTGGAGGCGTGATTCAAATCCGCGTCTAATTATGTTACCATGGTTACTTATTAGGTTCAGTAAACATACGTCCATATTTCTGCAACAGTGTCACCATATTATATGAATTACTATTTTAATCCTTAACAGTAGCGGTATCAAATATTCGAGCTCTAGAATGTAATTGGAAAATACAATACTATTCCAAATTTATTTTCTTATTGCAGGAAAATCAAATCAATATTAGAATTATTAATAAAAGTTCTTATTAACGAAATATTTTACGGAATAGCACGAAAAATGACAAAGAAAATTGGTACATTTCAGATTTTTAATACATAGTAGTATATAAAACAGATAACCTTGCAGTGACTTCTTTTAAAAATAATACTATATGTAATATTGCTCTCTTACAAACACTTACCACAGTGAAGTTTTGAACAAAACTGTAACCAGTTCACAAATCACGCTAGGCTTTGCATAACAACTTGATAATCTAATCCTTAAATATTAGTCATTGTTTGATTTAATTAAGACAATTTGTGTTATTTAATTAATTATTTCGATACCATTACACAAGCTATTCTACATCAACAACTGTACAAATCTACAGTACATATTCATATTGTGAAGTGTTCAGATGTCAATAGGCAAATCGGTGAGTAAATTATAATTTTCAATCTACATTTTCATTAAATGTAGAGGTCTACATAGCTTAATAATTACACCACTGAAACCAGATATAACAAGTATGAATGTTGAATAAATTAGTTATTATATTGCATATGTAGTTTGCAACGTATTTTGAGCAAAAATAATTTTCGAAATTTAAAAAAATCACCCCCTTAGGGTAAAGGAAAAATGAAGTTACTCCAAATTTCTTTCCCTTGTCTAATCGTTATTTCTCAAGCAAATCGATTAAATATTAGTTAACTAAAAGGTGCTGAATTCAATGCTTTTTTCAGAATTTAAATATCGTTCACCGTTTGCCTACTAGAGGCCGATAAATTTGAGGCGATTTTCCAAAAATGGCATATTTCTTATTTTTGCCAAATTAGCGTAAAAATAAAATTCTTTATTGCTCAATATAGATCGCTGAAATTTCATATATAATTTATCTGGGACATGCTGTTTTCAAATATGAAGTCAAAATTGAACTAGTTGGCGACTTACTATAATAATTACCCAAGTAAAAATCAAAATAACGCTATTTTTTCATCAACTCAACTTTCACATAGCTGGATTAAATATTATCTGATTACGCTGAAAAAGTCATGTATAAGCAAAATATGTCAATAAAAATATGAAAAATAAAATGTGTACTTTCGGTTACAGTGAACGCTCCTTTATAGTGGATCAAATTCCTGGTCCGTTCAAGTTCATTGTAAGCGGATTCCACTGTATATTAAATAGTTGTGAATTTCAGGAGAATACCTGCAAAAACCCAAAGACATAATCATGGCAACATGGTTATGTAAATAAAGACAAAATTATAGTTGGCATTCCACAGTAAACTGGAAATAACAGTTAGCAACTTCTGTTAAGATTGTTAACAAACGTATAATTATACAATCTCCGAATAACTGGGTTGTAGCATGAAGCCTCGTGGTGAAAGTATCGTCAACAAAAATTTTTTTGAGAAGCATAGTTTTGAAACTAGATATGGGTCCACTATATGCCTAGTTTTATCTGTACCCTATGTATGTATGTCTGTAAGTTGTGTGACGTGTATATTGCCTCACGTATAACCCTTGATAAATTATTTATAAATCAATTTTGTGCGGTCAAAGTTTATCTGACGCTCTCACCAGTATTGGATTTCTAATAATGTTGTGTTTGTGTATATGTGCTGTACCGTGCTGTACTCTTTTACTCTAACTGCAATGGTATTCACGAGACGCTAGTGATGTCTATCTTTGAAATGTTGACAAATGTTTCTTTCAGATATAATTAAGTTTATTTTTAGCGAATCTAATTTGGTTTTCGTCACGCAACGCTTATAATGGTGGTGGTAATAATTCGTTGTAATACGCGACCCACATTCATCCTGTGATGGTTGGAAAGAAACGTAAAAAGAAATGGAAGATTAAACAAGGTAAACGAGGGTAACGGAGATGGTGGCGGTAGATTGTATGTGCAGACAGACAGCAACAGACAGACAGACCCAGCGTGAAACAACAAGCAAGGGGTCAAAGTGGATTCTGTAATTAAGAACACGATCTTGTATTAGTAAAATGTATTAGCAAACGCATACAAGCAGCTTTTCTGTAAATATACAACTTATCTGTTGTCTAGATCTCTGAGCAAACTTATTTTAGTTTTTGTTGTCACAAATATTACAATTTGTTTATTCGAAAAAAGACACGTATCTATTTTACAATTATTAGTGTTTTGTTATCTGTTGCAAGACAAATATATAGACAATCGTCTTTCTTTCTGAGTTAGTATTACTAGTTTCTCTAACAACCATGAAGTTATAACAAATAACTACCATATTTACTGAAAAAAGCGTACAAACTCGCAATATAAAAAACATTTATTTGGAAGAGTTCGTTTTGAAATAATACATTTTCTGGAATTGCGTCTCATGGTTTCTGTCTGGTTAAACTGACATATGATGCAGACATATATGAATACACCACTGTAACCGCTGTGGTAACAAACCACCACCACCACTACCTGTCACCAATGCACGGGGCGGTAACGGTTGGTTCGTAATACCGATCCGGTGAACGGTGCTATGTAGCTAACTGGCTGGTGATGCTATAAGATGTTGGTCTGATACCGTTCCTTAATTAAATCCGCATAATCAGTACAATTTATCTTGAACTAAGAGCAGTAGCGTGGTGCGGTATACAGCATCATCCGTCAAATATACATACACACACACACGTACATACTTGTAACATAACCGAATATAACGACAGAGTGTCACAAAACCCAGTATGTGCTTGCACTTTGTGCATATATCACATACATTCACGTAACATACAGTGGCGTATCGAATTAAATACCTTCAGGGCACTTTGTTCTTTATAATTATTATAAATTTTACTTGTCGTTTTGTTTATCGATAACTGTGTCTATTTACTGTGCTTTGTCGTTTTACATACTGTAATATTATATAAGTTATTTTTACTCAACAGTAACTACGCCCATGTGCATGTACTTACACATGTAAATACACTAGCTCTGATCTCTTACATGCACAGTTCCATTATCGACTGAATGTACCTCAACACACACGTACAAGAATGCACATGGTTATATGTATGTATGAATACCTGTAGGAATACAAGTATCTGTGGCTGTGTGTATAAGTGCTGGAATAGATGAGCGTGGTCATCCAACAGACTTTGCACTAGAGGATAGATAGTACGTGAGAGGTTTTGTATGCACCAGCCGACCAATTTCACACATACCCAAGCAATATTGCACCAATGGTGTTCAAATAGAACCAGTGACACTAGAACTGTTAGCAAACAATGTTGTTCGCATAGAAATCATGAAGCAAATATTATAAATCTAATCGAACTCTTCACTTATAAGATATGAAATACATTTTATATCTCCATAATTGATGTTCCTAAAAAACCAGTACTGATGTTAATTTTTGACAAGTTTCATCATCATTTTAAAACAGATTATCACAAGTGAAAAAGTATGGACAATTATAAATGTCCAGATAAAATATGACAACAATGTAAAAACAACATCACAAACATGTTCCGTCCAACTGTAATGGAAAAAAATATAAATTTTGTAAATAAAATATGGGTATGTATTGCTAAATATTTATACAAAATTTCGTTGTAGTCACATTTACACGGGAAAATTCCAACAGTGTTCCAATTTAAATTGCACTACAATAAAAAGTATATTATTAATGGATGATATAGAATTAGTCTTTGCAATATTAATGTTGCAATAAAACTGTGCATTGGTGTTATTGATTTTGCACAGTATTGGATAAAAATATTATTTTTGTTTATGCAACTCAATAGATTTTTTAATAACTTTAAATTATTAATGGACTTACGAACTAAGTTCAGAAAATACACAAAGAAAAACAGGGAAAAAAGTTCAGAGCAGAAAAATACGTTACACAGGCGTTGTTCGTTTTTAAAATTTTAACGAATCCGGGATAATTCGTTAATTGTATCCTTTGCCCTTATATAAACAATAAAATAACACCAGTAGAACCCCTTGTCATCCGGTGAGCGAGGGTACGTCTGTCACTCTGGCCCATTTATTTTTCAAACGGAAATTTCACCAGCTTTTTTTTTTCGTTGACGCAATGAAATTTTTTTTCATTCGTCATGTAAT
>JAGJTL010000059.1:4623034-4642626 GCA_022063505.1 Calosoma granatense
TTCTACTAATAGTATTACCATATGTTCTCTTTCTTTGTCTAAATGCAGCCAAGGACTGGACATTATTACGTATGTAACTTTTACTTGGTCTGTTTGTTTAATAGCATACACTACGCCTCTTATTTCCGCTCATTCCATCACTATTTCCATCCCCTTCTCTTCCATCTGACAATATATTTGTCACGACATTCATTATTCCTTCGCTGCAGCTACCACGTACAAATCTATCCTAATTTACATCCGTAAATAAAAACACATCAATCACAGAAATATTCGTGCGAATTTAAATTCATCACATTTCCATTTTTATTTAACAACCAACAAACCAACCACATCAACAAGGCAACCAGGCGTCTCACCACTGAACCAGGCGACCAAGCAAGCAAACAAGCGACCTGCAGACGACGTCAGACTTGTGATTGGAGTCGGCGGACCGAAACACATGGACCGTATTCAGTTGACATCTCTATGACATTACAAATACTAATAGCAAGAAATTTAAAGCATGCACAAATGCAAAGCATATTATTGTTGTGCTAGATTGCAGATATGTAAATTTATAAAGAAATTACAGTACATAATTAGTTGTTAGAATATTCATATAGAATACTTCACTTTGGGATAAAACAGACATTTTTTTACAATTATAAAGACTGAATTAATATGAAGATCTTTTAAGTAGAGATTTCTCTCTAGATTAAATAAAATAATTGTTTATGTTTATAACAAATATTCGTTTATATTTACTGCTAGAGGCCATTGTCACAAAATTCAGTGAAATCCTAAGCTGTACACACGTCATGGTGGTATTTGACGTTTATCGTTTGAATTCATGCGACATTGTAAAGTAAAAATTGAGCTGTCAGTACAAACATATAACGAATTTCAACTGAATGATATTTCTACTTACTACTCTGTATGTGCATAAGTATGTATACATATATTTATAGCAGTGTAGATTGTGTGACACTGAATAAATATTGCATGCAACATTCAACACGGTTATTTCTGTTGAAAGCAATTTCTAATACTGTAAATAGTACAAAAAGCCAGTGACAGTTGAAGTGTAAAAATATAGAATTTCTTTACATTTTTACACAAATGCTTCAATGTGTAAGGTAGCAAATCGTATTAGTTAGTCTCATTAAGAATTATCCTGATGCTCCATTTGTTTAAAACAAAGATAAGAAATGTATAACCACAAAAAATTTTTCTCCACAATTGCCAAAAAAACAAGTTTTGACCGACAGAAACTAATTTGAAAAGACGGATAATGATGACTGAATTTAAAACACTGTTTGGCCTAAAATATGTTGCGTCAAAATAGTTTTTGATATTTTAAATAGCATCGTACGTAGCGTGTATATTCACTAAATTTTTTACAGATCCAGTTAGAATTATTTATTTATTAAATGTGGATTTAATTATTTTGTAATAAAACTGTTTATGATTGCAGAAGTTGAAGTAAAAAAGCAACTGAGCTGTATACATGCACTGTTCTGAATGATATATAGCCGCAGTTAATTCAGAGCTATAAAAATGATTTAACTTTGCAAGAGGGGTAAATCAATGAAAGAAACCTTTAGTGTAATGTGGCAAGAATTTTATTCATAAAATTATTAAATAGCTCAGGAAATTAAGTTCTCTTTTGATGTCATTCTGCAAAAAATTTGAGAACTACTTTCTTTTACAAAAATAACTCTCATTTAATTAATAACATTAATAAATATCTACTTATTTGTTTCAATATTTAATTAACTGTGTAAATTTCGTAATTATTTATATAATAATATAAAACAGGGTTTTGGGACCTGAAGCGATGGACTGATCAAGTTATTTCATTTTCATTTCAAAATTATTAAATTCAACAAGAAAATCTTAATAAAAGTAGTAAAACGTTTCAGTATTATTATATATAACAATTCATATAATCATCTACTGTTTTCGGCTTAAAAATTAGTTTCAAATGATTACGGTAGACAATGAATGTCGACTTGACTGCAGCATAATTAATAAACGAAAAAGATTATATTTTGTAGATGCTATTGAAGGATCCAAGTGAAGTTTATATTTCAAAATTTTTTGTTTACACTGTTTGCTTTTTGTTAATAATGGAGCAAAGCTAACACGGAGCATTGAAAAAATTTGCTGTTCCAAATCCCTAATATAAATGATTTTTTGATACGCGGTCAAGAAAAAAGGATTCAAAACCCTTGTTTTGGTATATTTGGCACATTTGTGCAAATATTTCTATTATCTGGCACTTACCTTTGCACAAAAACTCCAGTAGATGTCGGTCACAGTGCCATACTAGCTGTGTGAGTGTTCCGACTATCTCCTTGTCTGTCTCATACACCGTCACTTTACATCCTATACGCGTGTGTACGTGTGTGTGTGTGTACATGAAACGGACGGACACACGGGGGCTATGGTGTCTGAGGCTAAATCCATTGCCATGTTTGCATAATACATGTGCGACACATCGTAGCAAGCCTTAAACCTTGTTATGTCTCGTTGACGCTTCGGATTTGTTACCCAAATGTTGTTTTAGAAGTGCCACATTCACTTCTACCCATACACACACACATATAGAGAGAGATGTACATGTTTAGAGATATGCACCAGGCACGTTGTAATGTAAATAAATACCAACACACTGGAGCCTGTATCCTTGTAGAGCTATGTGTGTGTGACCCATTTATTTATTTACAACACTTCCTCTCATGTCTCCATGATTGAGCTGGGAAGATCACTGTAAGTTGTCCAGCCTGTGAGTTTGTAATTGAATTAACGTTCTCAATTATTTAATTCCACCACGGTACTTCACACACAAGTGGACAGAGATTGTCTGATACATCAGAAGTGGCTAATGCTTCTTGTGAAGTGTACCATGAATTCAAGGGACATCTACAGTCCGTAAATAAAACGATATGATTTAAATTGCAAGATTAATAAAATATATTGAAGATTCTACGATCCAGACTAGGAAATATATAAAGAACAATTATTCTATTATTTCCTGCATATAATATGAAATAAGCAATAAGCGTTAATTCAATTACCTTCAAGTATAAAATCTAAATTTTCTAGACATGTGGATATACGGAAGCATACCAGTAATTCTCCGGTCTGTACTCGTATATAACATATGAGGAATGATAAAGATAAAAATAAAATTTTAAACGAAATTATCTTTCTTACCTACAATATAATATTCATTGTGACATTAGGTCCATTTTTATTGCAGTATTTGCATTAGAATGAACCAAGATTGGCATGTCGTAAGTTATGTAGGTACCTAGAATATCAGGATGAATGATACTGTGTTTCGTAAAGATCCAATACTTACCTACAGAAGTTGAAAATACTATCTGTACGACGTAAGGATTAGATTGAATGAATTATACAAGCAGCAAGTTTCAGTAATAAATATTTATTTAACAAATTCTGTAGATCGTCGAATATAAAAATCTATAATATTTGTCGAACAGTGCTTTAATACAATATATTATAAACAGAAGTCTGCGAGAAGCCAATCAATATACGTTCCACAATGGTAGTAATCATAATCATCATCATTATAATTGAATAGTACCATTACATCATTGTTAACCAATCAATCAATCAATCAGGATGGTAGTAGTTAAAGGTATTAGGATATATTTATATTGATTCGTTATATCCGTTTTCATTATCGTCTTATAAATAAACAACAGTTAAATAGAGATAGAACAACAAAATAGAACAAACAATCGAGATACATTTCCAAAACAATCGCAAATCGTTCACACGTTCGCTCGCTCGCGCGCGCATGAATGTATGGATGTATGTGTGCATGGTCCCCGGGTACTTGCGCACATATTGGTTACGACATACGGTGCCAGTACAAGACACACGTTCACTCTTGTATTGTACGTCCGTCTCGAGCTGTCGCTTGATATGCTTAAAAGATCCAGTCAACAACGAAAAAACTATTGCGCCATATATACGTACGTATAACAACAATTAGGACGTAAATGAACAGTGTCAAAGTTCACCATTGGGCACTGCGTTGGTCGTGCCCAGTTTAGTCTCTTTCTTCATATCGTCTATCGTTGATATCGACAATTTCTTCTCGCTGAGTTCCAATGGAAACTTGAAACTGATCTCACCGTTCTGACCAAACACCGCAGTTGCAGCGGTATTCTCGAAAATTGCCTCCTGCGTCGACTGAGAGGCTCTACTGACTTTGTCCGCTTCCACATAGTAGTTTTGTGGCTGTCTCCGCTGTTTGAAGCAACACACACGCACCAACGCAACACTGCCCACCATCAGCACCAGTACGCCGACACTCGTTCCCACAATAATCAACACATGCCCGTAATCACGCATAGTGTTCGCGAAAAAGTTTCCGTCTTTCGATTCGTATAAATCATTCTCACCGCACCAGTTCAACTCGCTGTCCTGCAACGAGCCAAGAGTCCGTCCATTTAGATACCGAGGTGAGGCACAAGTGATAGACCGCATTGACGAACTAGTTGTGGTCTTGTTCATTCGCGACAAGAGCGGCACAATGTTACACAAGTCACATGACCACGGATTGTCCACTAAATGTACGGTGGCCACTTGGTCTAGTCGATGCATGGCTTTCTCTTCGAAACCAGCGAGTTTGTTTCGCGAGAGATCCAATTCTACCAGTTGCGGCAGATGGACTTGACTGGGAAAAGTCTGTAACAGATTGCCGGATAGATTCAAGGAACGAAGTTTCTCATGGTACAACAGCAAGCTGACAGGTACTTCAGTCAAATTGAGATCTGCCAGGCCCAAGTATCGAAGATTTGCAAGACCCTGCAGTCCATATTTCAGTTCCGCCATGGCAATGTTGTTCCCACTGACGTCCAACCTTTCTAAACTGTCCAGCACTGGGTGAAATACTGCCGGTTCTATGCGTATCAACTTGTTATAACTGATATCCAATTCTGTTAATGTCGTCACATTGGCAAATGCAGTGTTGGTCACTTTTGCCAGTCGATTGCGGGCGAGCGATATCTTCTGCAGTTCTCGTTGCATAATGAACGTTTTCTCGAGTACCACGGGGAGATGATTGCCGTCCAGCCACAGGTAACGCAGTTTGCGCAAATCGTAGAATTCATCGTTGGTCAGATAGAAGAAATCGTTGTCACCCAGGTCTAGTGTTGTCAGATGTGGCAAGAGATGGTAGATCTGCGTGTTGATATTCCGTAGGCCACAACTGCGGCACTCCAGTACTCTTAGCTCCTGAAACAATGAGCTACTATCGGTACTGTCACGTTACTTACTTACCTGAAGCTCATTTTAACACACAATTAGTAAGAACTATCGGTATTGCTAGATTTTTTAAACAATGTCATACGAAAGATTGAAGAATTGAAGCAATAGTTTTACAAGCATTCATAGCTTTAAAATCCTATTGGAAATTAAAGAATGATTGTAGATATGTACCTGTATGTCCATGAACACTTCCGGGTACAACTCGACTAACCGATTGCCGCTCAAGTTCAACTTCTGCAATTTGCCCAATCGTTCAAACACTCGGGCTTCAAGTTCTTCCAGTCGATTTCTCGCTAGTGAAAGTACCCTGAGATCCGTTAGATATTTGAATCCACCATTGGCCAGTTGCTCAATCTTATTATCATTCAGATAGAGTTCGCGCAGGTTGGCCAATCCACGAAAGTTGTGATCCTGTACACTAGTGATGTTATTGTCCATCAGATTCAGTACTTCTAGACCTTTGATGCCCCAGAAGGCGTGTTTACCCACTTCTGGCACATTGGACCTGACCACATGTAGCTCTTCCAGGGATGTGAGTGTCTGGAAGACGGCACTGACCAGTAACCAGTTGGGATTGTCCACCGGTGCTTTGATCTCCAACACCTGGGTGTTCTTGTCGATAGAGCTAACTGGTAATGGACCGATCATGCCGCCTTGCAGGCAAGAAGTTTTCCTTCGACCACGCTCATCTAATCGACAAAAGCAGTCCAGTGGACACAGGGCACTGGCCGTACACAACCACACCAGCAACACCAACGTCGCCACCCGGTTAGTCAGTGAGGTCATTCTGTAAATAAATAAACACTTTTAGAAACAAGGTAATTTTCAAGAAAATAAAAATTGTATCTTATGTGTTTCTCTTTCCGTCTGCGTCATATCTTGTGTACAGTATTATAAATTATCCTTTAAGTTACGTTTATTATTTCCTACACGAGGAGCACTGGCGTGTTAGGTTCTGTTGAATATCTCATAAGCAACACATATAACTCTTATACTCTGGCAGACGGACACACGGATAGACACTTGCTACTTGTCTTTCTGCAATTGCTGAGTTGTTATATGTAGCGTATAAATCTTACAACGTATCTTCCTCTTGTACTTTCCTTTTTACATACTTCTATTTGTAACAATAATTCACTAAATCTAGCTAGACCGGTATTCTTCTGTACCATTCCATTGTAATTGTGAATGCAATTGTTATTTATGTGTTCAGTGTAAAAAGATATCAATTCTCGCCCAGTTCTAAGCTCTTTGTTCCACTTTTGTTTCTGTTTTCCCGTGTTAGCTTGTCATGTCCCGTTGCGATCGTTTGTGTTATTAATTCAGTTGTTCATTTGGTTCGTGCAATCAGAGAGAACGCGCGTCTCTTCAACAATCATTTACATTCTATTATTGTACATAGTGAAACTCTACATTCATTCACGCACCGCCCAGCGTGTGGTCATGAAATTATGAACAATAACAACAACGCTAGGACAATGGGGATTAATAGATGTACATTATGTTTATTTTAGATCAAATACAGGTCGCATTTGTTTGCAACCTGGTACGAATCTGTTCGATTTAACAGCGTAATAACACGCATCGGGAATAAATGTCACATTATAAAGATGCTAAATTTATCTGAACACCTGAACTAGGAGTCACTGTTGATATTTGTTATTTGTTAACAAAAATAATTTACAATACGTATAATCTACATGATCCATATATGGTTACAAATATATGTCACACAGAATCTATGTTTTCCTATTACATGTTACGTTGTTACCACGTTACGTTACCGTTTGATTAATACAAATGACAAATAGGATTTGACTGTGGTGCCTAAATTAGATTAAAGTGTATGTCCAATTGCACATGGCATTATATTTATACGTATTGAATATCGGTTAAAGCATTAGTTTAATTAATTATTCTATCTGTCATTATGTTAATTGAAATCAATGATTAAAGTCATGTGAAAATAAGCGTACATCCTTATCATTTATCCCTCAGCCATTGTAATAATTACGTATTGAATTTTTTAACGTGCCGCTGAAAATATACAGTGCCAAATACGGCACGCTTGCCACTTATTTACTATTCCTGATATTTTTCTTAATTAAAAAATTTAATTGAACATTTTGTTTGCTAACAAAAATTGTACAATTTACATTTTAAATTTAATTTTCCATGTATGTGTTTAAAAAAACCTCTGTTCACATCTTTTTTTACCTAAATTTGTGGCTGATTTGAAAACAAGTTTTGCGGCTGTTTCAATTTACCTTTTGTGTTTTCATATTTTAATCAAAGTACTCTGTATTGTAACGCTGTGATTATTCAGATATTGATGGATATATATTTTCAAATTTTAAACCTGATACTGTTGAATGGATTGTACATGTGCATGCTTGTAATCAGAGGAAAATAATTAATTTTAAATCAGGTAATACCGTGTTTTCTCTCACTCTCTCTATCGTTGTTGCATGCATGCAACGTTCACAGGTAATTACCGTTTAATTAATTTATCGATGAATAATTAATAAATGTACTTTTCGTTGTATACTGTTGTTATAATATTTCGCATTGTTTTAGGCTGGTCAGCGGCACGGGTGTTTGACAGTTTCAGCCCTTCATACATGTACCACATGCATAAAATGTACATATACATACATATATTGCAATATGTATTTAATAATCATGTACATACATTCATGCAAAGTTATGTATGAATGTGAACAATGCATTATGCACATACAATGTATAAATATATACATACGGGGTGTTTCAGGGGCTGATAGATTATCGCGCAATAAACACGGGCGTAAGTCAAACTGACTGATTTATAAATTTGTATTTATTTGGCAATAAGGTCGCACTGTTACTGCTTCGAAGCCGTGAAGAAATAATCGTTGTAACATATTATATATAAACTTAGGTCCATTTGCCTCCCGCGGATATTACCATATATGCGGTTCACATTTCACAATAAACTGTAGGTGCTGTCCTGAGTCCTGGCAACAACCCAGCAGGACGTTAAACATGTGTAATCGTGTAATTAGAATACAGTATAAATTTATATATTCAATAATGAAGAAATAATTATAAACAATGTTATGAGAGGCAAAATTTAAATAAGTTGTCAAATAAAACTGATATCAAAATAAGTATGTAGGTATTATAAGAAAATCTTGTGATGACTATTGACTATAACTATTTGTACGTACATGTTCATATGTATGGATGTACATATGTGTAATGTACGTTTGTACAATGTATGATTCTATTATAATGTGTGTTTATGGTAATACACCACTTTAAATCACATCGCATCACAGTGCGAAATAGCATCACGCTTGCTGGCTAGTCGCCATTTTAAAATTGTTATTTAAAATATCTATACATGTGTTATACCGGAGGGATTTGATCAAATATTTTATACCGACATGTATGCGTGTGTATATATGTGTGTTCATAGTTGCATATCGAAACATGGTGATGCAATTTAAGCAAACAGTTCCCCGCTACCAACCGGATATTTATATTTGCAATCATTCATACACGCACGCCCAGCCAACAGCTCTATATATCGCATGATTAATATTCAAATTTAAATCCAACCAACGATAAACGAAAGAAATATTGGCATATTAAATAATGATGCAGCCTTTACAAGACAAAATTATATTGCGACTTCGACTTCTTTTATGTGCTTCACCATGAAATATTGCTTTTCTTTCACTCAAGAATTTAGTTACTTGTGTAAAAATAGAAACGATCGTTAATCTGGATAATCTTCAACAGTTGCATGATTGTGCCATTAGAGTTTATTTAAAACAAATGGATAAGGATCGCAAGTCTCAGGAAGTTTTAATTAGCTTTCAAATAAATGTTACACTTTATAAAATAAAGAAATAAAAATGCACTGTTTTTTAATGTTATGGTACTGTGGAACTATTCGGAAAGGTCTGTTGTTTTTCAAATCAATATGCCGTTTTCAATACAAGTTTTTTTTAAATGAAGTACTTGAAACACATCAGCGTTTAAAGAGCAATAGGTTACTTACAATTATGAAAAAAAATATGTGTAAAAATAAACTACATTTTAAAATTGTATCAAAACTCAAATCAATAATAGTTTCACAGTACCATGCCATGAAACACAATGCTGAATTCTGAATGCGGTATTTCTCCCAGCTAATTCAACATCCATTAAACTACTCAACTATTCTTCAAAGTTAAAATGATATAATTACAACTTATTTCCATGTTAATCGTAGTTCTTTGCCCTGAGTATCTAGCAGCAATAAGTTCGAACTGTTCATCTATTCTAATTATATAATGACTTACCACAACATTAGTAACAACAATTAGAATATCTCAGTGTTAAATATCTGTTCGTCAGTCCGTTATTGTTAGAAGACATAGACGTAGCAATGTTATTGTAACAGAACTGCCCCCACCACCACTACCGGTCGCTACAAAATAAATGTAGGTTTCTCGGCTCATTTGAGCCGTTGACACAGCGTGCCGGCTCATTGCCTGTGAACCGAATTTCGGCAACAACAGTCATTCAAACAGCCTACCATTACTTTACCGTTCAGCAACGATCCCAGCCCTAAAATGCTTTTAATCGGGCACGAAATTTTTGTGAACCTCTTAGAAACCTTTACCATAAGTTATTATTCTATAGAGCTGCTGTTTATAAAAGACAAATACATAACTAACACGTATAAACAGTGAATGAATGAATTAATTTGCTGCTAAATTAGGCATACTGTATAATCTAAATGTATGTATGAATATTTTCCCACTGTGTGCGTGTGCGTGTGTATGTTTGTTGTTTGGTTAAGCGTGTGTTAATTGTTTAACTTTCCTTTAATTACGATCTTGTTTCCACTTGCTTGAATTCGAATGTACATATAATGGAGAATTTGGAATACTGAATTATATTCAACACACAGTACGCGGTAAATACACATATAATTCATACGGTGTGTTGCGTACAATGTATTAAACATGTGCGTAAGCAGATTAATAGGAACTAGCTATATGTAGGTACGTGCGTATGTCTTAAATGATAAACATAACATCAGACTATATACCGTTATGTAGACTTAGAATATTCGACAGTTAATAAGCTTAGCTGTGGAAAGCGAACTTGTTTCGTAGTGTCGAAGCGATTTTATTATCATAGTCAATAGTGTAACAAAATGATATCAGGCCCGTGGTTTGAAATTTCATCATTACGAGCATATTCTTATATATTTCTAAAAAGGAAACAGCCCCATTTTGTCGCGAGAATGGTGAACCCCCAACAATTTCTTATTCTAGTTTCATGCGTTACTACATTTTGCACTGGAGTTGAAGATAGCCAATTGCTTAATCCGATTCGAGTGAACATACTGAATGAACAGTGATATTAGTTACATTTCCATATTGCTGAGATCGACAACTAAAATGCAGACTATCGAGTTAAGCGTTTAACTTGAATTGAAAACCATTCATTTATCTAATCAGACAGAGTGACACGGAGGGTGGTGCCCCAGGATGAAAGAGACGTTATTATTGAAAGTTTGAAAATCAATATCACAGTGCTTGTTGGAGTGTAGAATACAGTTCCACAAAGACATCCAGCAAAGTGGAGGATTGTAGAGAAAGATGAACTGAACTGGACTGAAAGTGTTCTGGTTCCACTTATATTGCAAGGTATTGTAACGATGAAACGTAAATGTAAAATAACAAACAATATTAAATCAAGTGCAGGTTTTTACAAAACAAAATATTAGCCTTGTTTACACCGTAGAGTCAAAATCGCTATATTTGTGTCCTGTGCCTGACTAATACCTGGTTTCTAGGACAAGGTTCAACTTAAATCTCGAATCAACAAGAACAATATCGATTCAGTCTACTAGCATTAACGATATGTAACAAGTAAGCAACGTAGTCTCGCTTCAATATTGATTGATTCGAGATTTAAACTGATCCTGGTGGCATAAGGAGTTCATTCAACTGTGTCAGTACCAAAAGCTTCCATTGAACTGTATGTATAACATGTTTCAATATTAATTTAACATAATTCGATAGTTCAAATGTAGTTGTGCGGGTTTAAATTAGTATAAATTTTAGGTTTCGTATTAGTCCACTACCGTGTGTGCGAACAAACTAACTTTGCCCAGAACTAACTAACGTTGTACGATGTAAACTAGAGCATTAGTTCTGTAAATTTCATGCTAGAATATTATCTACGATTTCATATTAACATTCAAAAACTACTTGTGGAAATTAAACAGTTTGTCTTGTGTTTCAAATTTGTCTAGTTATATTCCTGTTCATCCTTGATAAAATGACAATTTAATTGTAAGAAAATATTCAAAATTCATCTTCAAAATTAAAAAGTTTTATAATCTCGATCTTAATAACTAAATAGCAAAACTTAAATTATATCATTCGTTTCGATTATAGATTAAATTTAATTTGTGTCCTTGCAACGCTGTATCAATATTTCGCAAATAGATTCAATGTAGGTTCGAATTTGGGTCCGGCCCACATAAATATTACCATGCCCAATACATAATCAATCCATTCCTGTATTTGTAACGATGTGTGACGTAATATGAAATACCTTTGTTGTTGCTTGCCTAGGTAAATATAAAGATAATTAATTTCACCAGTTTATGCTACACACAAATTCTATACATGTGTGTGTATTAGCACTATACTTTATATATTAGGTACACCTGTGATTGTGGTTGTGTGTGTGTCTGTATAAGAAGTATACCGGAAATCAATTTCACTGTCCATTGTTCGCCATGGTTGCTACTCTTTTGTCTTTTGCCCTGGCCTGTGGTAACAGGGTTTCGCGGTTGACGCTGTGCTATTGTTTTTTTTTGTTTTGTTGGTGGCCCGAAGTGTAACTGTTTGGACAATGAATAAGTAATGCAGTGGGACCAAGTGTGGCACGACCCACTAGGTGTGACCCACCATATATATTGTATGCCCGCACACATGCGCACGCTCACCACATTCCCTCACCGCTCCTCTCGCTCTGTTAATCCCCATCGCCAATCGTTGATGGTACAAGACTTAATCCCTAATCGAACCAGGATTAGAACAGAGTGTATTATCCTAACTGAGATGCAACAACAACAGCAGCAGCAGCTTGCTGTAATAGGAAAATGATTAAATATTTCCAGGCATTGTATGAGGGAAAAAATCGATAGATGGATAAAATATTTATACATATACATGCAGCCCAGGTAGATATGCAATAACAACTATATTTATATATAGAGAGAGAGCGTAGGTAGATATATGCGAATGATGAAGAATAGTTCTTTATTAACGTTATACACGAAACTGATATTGAATATTCGACAATAGACCGTACTCCACTGTCTGTCTGTGCCTCTATACAAGCCAGTAGCAACACACACTTATACATACATAGACAGATAAGAACCTTTCATTGGAGGAATTATGCATAATAATATAGCAAGGTAGAAGGATGGATAGAACATGCGGACAGATTAATAAATAGGCAGACTGCTATATGTAAATCAAATATGATGATATACAGATACAGGAGCAAATACAGAGTAGACGTATAGAAGCATGGAACAGATACACATGATGGACAACACGCATAAACAAACAAGATATAGAAAAATATGCATTCAGGCTGTAGTAGACGGAAAGTTATAGAACGCATAAAGGCTTGCAAACGAACAACAACCATATCAGAAAGTAGAACACACGGTATCTGACGGATAAATGTTATAGAAATTGCAGCCCCATTGAACAATGACAAAGCAGACGAACATAGGAACGATGATGACGGTGGAACGGAATTACTTTCACAAAATTGAAATATAAAACAGGTCGATCATGCATCAGCAACAGAGAGAGCAAGGGCAGAAACAGCCTAGCAAGAATAACGGTGCATCATCATACGGCTCGCTGCACCGTACGTTCATATCAGAGAAACGACGATGGATATTTCGACCCAAACACATACACACATGTATGTGTAAGTCTTGACGAAAGAATAGACGCCGGCCATTGTTGATTCCGGTCTGTACTCTATGGTGCATGTTAGTCAACTCTATATAATGTGCGGTGGCACAAGTAGAGAAACGTCATTTTATCCTTTTCATTCCGCCATATTAAACTTTACCCTTGTTGCAGGAAGAGAAACAGAGTTAGAAGTAGAACTGTGATTCTTTTCCGTTGGCGAAGCAAACAGTATATTTTATACCTGTAATATGTATGTGACCGCGCACACACACACATGCCGGCGCGTGCACATGGATGTGTAGTACGTGAGCTGAAATGTTGAAAGCTTCACTACCTATTCTCTCGCTGTCTCTATTTCTATCTCTCTCGCTCTGTCTATAGACCTATATAGTATACACCCATGTAACTCTTGACCGACCACAAGCTCCCCCCCCCGCCCATCATCTCTCCCCACTTGCACCCTCGGACGGCCCTGAATCTCTGAGGTACGAAATCACGTTTCTAACTGAAACCAAATTGCACGTGACGGGAAAAAAGAAATCTTGATTTCTCAAGAAAGTACAAGAGAATGACGATTGCTTCCTTGGAATTAGAAGCGCGCTGTCTCTTTCTCTCTCTCTCTCTCTCTCTCTCTCTCTCTCTTTATCTTCCTCTCTATCACTCTCATTCGCACAAATGTATATCTTTCATAAATGTAGGACATTTATGCAGTAATTTATTATATGTACATTATATATTTTTGATAAATTATATTGTCGGGATGATTGAAATAAATATGAAATTAAATAGCCGCATTTATTATAAACTCATCGCACAATTTATGATTAAACACCGATATATTTGATTATCAGTGGCGTAACCAGTTGAAAATAAATGGGTGCATAATACAAGTTTTTATGGGGATATTTCTGTGCAACTAACCATTTCCTAGCAATTCTTCAGTTGGTAATATTTACATATTTTGTTTTATTAATCTGTAGTTAATGTAACAGAAAATTTATATAAACTTTTCATATGTAAAAGGGTAACATATAATTAAAATACTAATTTACAAACCTCATATCTCGTTAAAATGTATTAAAAGTTAAAAAATTTAAACCAATGCAGAATTTTCAAACTGCAGTCGATGTTGTGTTACGTTTATTCATAAGTAATTCATTAATTAAACCAGATATAACATTAAACGGAACGTACAGACTAAATTAAAAGTTATTAATGTGAGCGCAACTCTACTAGATGTGTTTGTAAATTTACTATTAAAAGGTTAAACCAACACCACACATGAGAACGACAACTACTTTGTGCTTGCTTACTTGTCAAAACTATTCAGGCTTCAGCTAATCCAATTTAAGTCTGAAACTGAACGCAAATTCACCGTCACTTAATTACGTACATTACTGTAACATTTCAGCGAACGACCAAAGTAGAGAGAGATAGAGAGAGAGAGAGAGAGATGGAAAAGATGGAATGTTTGCAAGCAGCAGAATTGCTGTTTAAATATATCTACGTTATTTTTCAACTCAGCCCTTTTGAATCCCAGTTGGCACAGTGAAAACTGGATGCACAATTAATGCGCAACTCGTTATGTACATTAAGACGACAATTAGTTGTATCTGTGTAATCCGGTCTGTAATTCCTACCGCCTCTTCCCACCATATAAACTGTTCAAAGGGATGAATTATTTATCAAACACATTCTTAACCATCCATTGCTTATAAGCAAATTGGCAAACGGGCGAACGAGAATTCGTCGTTCGTACTCTTTGTAACGGATGTTGTAAATATTCATTCAGCACAAACATTAGTGAAAAGGAACATTGGACTGCCGGAATTATCATCCACTGATACAGATGTAATTCTTAGGCTAATCGACTTCCGCTCTGTGTAGATTTATACATTTTAAACAACGTTGTAATTAATTTTACTTAGATTTAATATATACTTAGGATGGAATACTGTGCTGAATGGATGTACGTATACCTGCGGGGCCGTAATCATTCGTTATCTGGCTAGTCACGTCAGTCACAAGAAATGGGCATTGGCCAGGCCAAAAAGTTTTGTAAAATAATAAATGATTTCTATCAGCCTAGTATTAATATCTACACAAAAAAAGAGTCCAACTTCAAAGTCAGAAAACATGTAGGTAAATTTTTAAAAGACTCAATATATATCATATACAAATCTCTGACTTCAGTAAAATGGTCTTAGTTCATGTAACTAACAAGGCTTAAGGCGATGTGAAAGAGAAACATAACAAAGCATGTCAGTCAAGCCGTGTTTGCTAAAAGAGATTTACCTCAATTTAGGAGTGGTTAAACAACTCTGTAGTTTTGTATTCGAGTCTACAAACAGACATGTAACACAAACAAGCACTAGTACATAGTCTTTCTTGTAGAATTGTATTGTGCAAACATACAAGATCAAGATTTTTACTTATTTATTAAAGAAAAAAATATCATTTGTATAAATACGTAAGCTCGTACGTCCATCGCATGAAATAATGAATAAAAACTCGTGCGTGCAATATATAAATTCAATACGCAGCATATAGCAGATGTCTAGTTTATCCGTTACAGTACTAAATTTCCAACTGTAATATTAAATTTATTCTGCTTTCACTAATTTCTCCAATAATTTCGATAAAATTCTAATATTTCCGATATCTGCTTTCAAATCTTCAAGTTTTGATTTTTACGGCATTATTTCTGAAATGAAATCAGGAGAAAAGATCGCTCAATCATGTGCACCATTTAACTCCATGATAAAGTGTGATATTAGAAATTAAAACTTCAGCATTTTATCTAAGGTGATAAACTTTTGAAGGAAATTTATTCACCGCAAGTGGTTGTCGTGTGAACTGGTGAGAACAGATTTTTTGTAACCAGTAACCAGTGTCAGGAAGCCAAATATAAAGCAGCTTCATTAATGAATAGAGAATAGAAATATAAAAATATTCAAATTTGTGTGCAATAATTAAATATTTCATAAAAGAATAAAAATACTTTTAACTATAAATTGGTATTAAAATTTAATCGTCTATATTCTATAAAAATAAAAGTTTTATGCTTTGTACTTTAACTATAAAAACAATTGTTTTTTTGTGTGTACACCACTAAATTATGCATACATGTATTTACTGATTTGTAACGCCTATTTTACACGCTAGAAGAATAATTTTTATGTATATGTGTTATAAAAATGAATGAGTTATAGAAAAATTAGTCCAATCTTCTAAAGATCGTTAATTTCTACCTGTTTCATTTAACAGTTTCACTGTTTAATGTATTCATTATGAGAAGAAATTTCTATAAACTAAAGTGTGTAGCGAACAAGTGTAAAAAATATATGATATCTCTTATACCAGAAACTATAAAAGCGTAACAGCTTTGTATGGATGAATACATGTGTGTGTCAATTTGAATGTAGATATGTTTGTCAGTGTATATAAAGTATTCAGCTGTTGCTGTTTGCTTTTGTGTCTGCAAAATTGTCTGTTACAAAATGCATGGCAATTATTCGGAAAAATATTACGTTACGTTCGACGTACGCGGTTCGCCCCTCGCATTTACAAACCATTAAAGTGTCTTTAATTTCCCATGGGGGTGGCGAGTAGGGTAGGCTGGAAAAAGGGGTTGTAGTATCTGTGTATCTGTACAGAACTATTTATACAATACAATCACTCTTGAACCTGGACTAGTAACTCGGTATGGTGGAGTGACACAACTAATAATTCGTCCAGATTCACTACCATACTACAATTCAATAAAGTTAAACTATACACCATGGAATTCCCATATCTTGTTCTTCTCATCATATAGACTTCTAAGAAGTCAGCAGATATTAATAATTATGAAATCAACGTTCTCAGACTTCACAAAATTATATTGGTAATAATTTCATCAAGAAAATCATATTATAAATTATGTCTTTCACAATTTTAAATGAACGCATACTGGAAGTGAAAATTTCTTCATTCTCAGTGTCAGACGACTAAATAAATTAGCTTGTTTTCAATCTTTGACCAAATTAATTACTCAGTTCCACCCCAAGTTCAGCTTGTGCCTTTCATTCAATGATGGCTTTATTAATATCGACTCCGGTAATTTTCCATCCAATTCCAAATGAAGTTTGTTATCTATAATTTCTGTAATCCTGTCCTAACAACTATTTACAATCTGAACTACATACATTTATGCAAAATAGAATAGCTAATATTATGATATATAGAATGCATGACTCCATCTGTCTGTCAGGCTGTCCATGGAGAGAGTTTTAAATTTCGAGCAGCAGCTTGTAATATTTTTTCTCCTTGGTCAAACTATTTGGACATTGATGGATTATACACTAGAACGTCCGGCGCGATAAATTTTATTTTTACACACTTTTTTTTGTACCGTGAAATCTGTAACGTATTAGGTTCATAAGCAGCCGTTGGAGGTTCCATGCAAAATACTTGACTGATGGCCGACCACTATATGGATGCAAATTATACTTTGCCTAACATACACTGCGCTACAGATGTTTTGGACATTGGGGTTATTAAATATGATAGTTCATAGATGAAAGTAAAATATATGCGATTTAATATTTGAGTGAAATATGTTGAGACGGACAATCTTGTTCTCTACTTCTCTACGTTCTAGATGAATGATAGCTTCTTTCGCTAAATATCTGTACAATTCCTTTCGCCTCTAACAAATGATCGTCACATTACATTAATGGCCCTCCGGCATGAGAGAGAGAGAGACATGATGAAAAATACTCTGTACTGTATCTATAAGAGACAACCCACCACTTCAACCTCCTCCCTCCCCCGCTCCCTGTATTGTATTTCTTCGCTACTAATTTTTTTTGTTTTCCTACTGTTCCTTGAACTGTAAAAACTGAATGGCTGTTGAAATTATTTATAACTTTTTTCCACGAGATCTCTTATCCCTCGAGATTTATCCTTCGCATTTCCCTAATTCCTTTATCGGTCTTCTCTTTTCTCTCTCTTCCTTTTAAACTTTATCTATCTATCTATCTTTAGCAATTTTTGGTAGATCCTTTATGTACATATAGAGGAAATTGTAAACAGATTGATAAATAATGAAAATAAATATTCAATATTGTCACAAATTACCCGTATACGTACACTAAAAATTCATGAAAATATTGAGCGGATTTTAGCATCGGTTTATAATGAAAAGAATTGTTTTTCAAATTATGTGTATGTGATGAAAATGATTAGCAATCTCGCACTTATGTATATTTTTGTTTTTTTACCAGCCATTAATGGGGAAAAAGGGTATAACCACTAAACCCACTTTTAAGGCAACGTGTTTGGCAATTTCCAAGGTAGAAATGGAAATCGGGTCCAGTTAGATAACTACGTTGTCATGGTTATTTGTTCAGTTTTACTGACAACCGACAAAAACATTGCCATAATGACACGTACATATTTTGTTTTGTTCTGTGTATTTCCATCCATGCTCGTTTCCATCCATGCCCATTTCGAGTATACTTTAAATATATCTAAATTGTAATGCTGTCTGTATTCGCCTAATTAAACTTCTGTAAAACTGTTCACGTAGAGATATTAGACAGCAATCGAGTTGATATATTGTACAACAGGTATTGGCAGCTAATGTCGAACTCTGTAAAGAATTGAACCACTAGAACACTATTTCAATGTGTGTGTGTGTGCGCGCGCGCGTGTAAAAGTCATTCAGCAATTAAAATTCTAACCGAGGCAAGGTGGTGCCACGACCATAAATTCAAATTGGACTCGCGGGAACAATTAAAATATGCATAAATCTTCGGGGGCTCGTTGTGTATCGAGGAAAAAATACCATCTCGACGCGTAACGCGTACAAGTGCGTAGACTACGTTTACTTTCAGCGGCGTACCCGCAATAGCAACCGGAACGGGGACGGTAGAAGTGCTGGCGGTGGTAGAGGCGGAGGTAGCGGTATGGTGTGTTTAAATGCCTATGCTACGAAAGCAGTTATTTCAATGAAATTGTAAAGGAAATTAAATAAAAGCCGAGGCGCCTAGCCGAGCTATTGTCTGTCTTATATATCACCCTGTGCGGTAAATTACCACAAAATTAAATAAAGTTTGCTACAGTGGCGCTTTAAAATTAGAGGTAAACGAAGGCCAGTGGCACTGATAAATACCAGTCCATCCACCAACAACGTTAACACTATATACCGGTAGTCAGAGCCGGCATCATACTTTGCGGGGCCCGCTTTCAAAATATTGTGGGGGTACTGTACAAACATGAAAACTATGAGATATTTTTCGGGGCTTCAGAAAATTTATATAT
>JAGJTL010000059.1:4642690-4661699 GCA_022063505.1 Calosoma granatense
CGTATCTTAGTTTTCATTAACAATACTATGTATTTAAATTAGTATACAATTTTAAAGAAACTGAATATAAAATAAAAAAAGCATCTTTTAACTTGGCGAAATGATATGTGTAAAATATAACATATAATATTGTGCAAGTATATTTCAGTTTTAACTTAATATTAATAATTCGTTTTTGTTTAGATGCCAGATGAAAGCTCCGAACACGACGAATGGAAATTATTTGGACCTGCCTCATTGTGCCCCCCGCCGAGACCACTCTAGCACTAAGGTAAATTCTAAATTAGTAAATTATTAACAGAAATACAATCATTGATATTTTAGTTAAAACATTTCTATAGGTACTGTATCGCTCTTTCAAAAAATTTCTGTGTGTCATTTTTTAAACGGCTTACTTTGATTACAATAGGCAATTTTTGTTAAATCGGGATTTTCAGAGGCAATGAGGACTCGGGATTTGTCTGTTGAACTCGGGACAGACTCGCTGAAATCCAGACGTCTGGCAACCCTGATACCGACAGACGCACAATGTTTTAAGCCTGTTTGACATGATCCATAGTTCTATATAGCATTCAGTATAAAAAGCTAACAAAAAGTGGCATGTATATGAAAATTTGAATTTTTATTTATCATTTAAATTTTAATGCATTGTTCATATTATTCAGTCCATTCAACAACGATACATTCAGATTTCACTATAGATATATGTATGAATATATATAGTGCTGCAGATATAACAATGTAATAATGAACCTCGTGATACTTTATCATCATTACATACAACATGGCCAGCATGTATGTGTGCATAGAATATATTACATATCATCATGCAATTACAAACAATTAATCTAGATCATTAACCGCTGGAAGGATAATTAAATTTTTTTATCTACTTAAATTTAATCCAACTTTTTAAAGCCGCTCATTCTCTCTACGAAGCTGGAACGAATTTCTTCCTGGCTGAAGCTTACAACCGGCAACCGATAAAAAACTCATTCTCTCCTTTACATTCGCTCTCTCTAATATAAAGCAGGAGAGGGAGAGAGAGAGAGAGAGAGAACAAGACAGCGCTCTCTGTGATATTCTACACTAGCTGACTGCAAAACCTTTGAAAAACAAAATAAATTCAGACAAAAGAAGCATCATTCACGTAACAATGTTACAAGTGTCAATCACGTGAATGGAAATGTTCTGACAGCTACACAAACCTACAGTAAAGCCGAATAAAATATATGCTGACGTCTTACTGCCTGCATCAGCACCATGAAACTGGAGCGATAGTACGGAGGGAGAATAACACATACAACGAAAGCAAAACATTGATAAACCTGATTGATGCTTGGCTCAAGTACAGTGTAGCCATGTAGAATCATTGCATTGCTGGAAGCAAGAATCCAGTAGCTCACTTAAAGTGTTTGCAAATATAACTTTAGAGTATATAATTACATAGTCAATCATTTCTCTATAAAATATACAATGACAGTTATCAGTTTTAGAATCCCTATAGTAATACCCATGTATACATATATACAGTGTAGGATAATCAGTTTCTGATATAGTCTGATGCAAAATCTGTTTTAAAATGACTGCTGTAATCCATCACAATTCTGCCGTGCGTTTATAATTTCATTTCCGAGCCACACGTGCATACTCACACACGGTACAGCACGGTACAGGAGATATATCACATATGGCGTCAGACACACGCATGTTTGCACACACACGTACACGTATACAGAGTCTGTACATATGTGTAGGTATATACCTAGTTATATAACTATATATACCTACGTGTGCGTATGTATAGCGAATCTATAGCATACTGTCAATGTACCGGACACATCTCTTCATGACCCGTACTAACCTGACGCCATTGTTAGCACTAACTGTTCGTTAAATATCAGGTTAATTACACTAAATGGTTATTAATAATGACCAGTCACGTTCATATTCATATCCATACAAGCATCTAACAGATATATACATACATAATCATGCATACCTACTTTCCCACACACGTACACAATCAACTTCCATGTATATATTCACACACTCGGCTGAAATACATTGTATGCTGAATACACAAGTATAATATATACACAGACACACATATATATGGTCCTATTACAGCACGCGGAGGTGATGTTATTGTTTTTATGAACTAAGTTAATTAACCATGAACAGAGTGCGCACGGCGTACACGATGTTATCTTTATGAAAATCTTGTAAATCCAGCCCTGCACATTTGTGCATTATGCAATGAGAGATATGCGATATTTCTCTCTGTCTCTCTCTCTCTCTCTCTCTCTTCGATCCGCACGCTTTGCTCGTTTTATATTTGCGTACGTTTGAAATAATTCCGATTGGACACGAAAGCTTAACGAGTTTACTGTTCATTTTTAATATTACCGGTGACATAGCTGACGTGTATACAGATGTTGATAATATAGATACCATCTACGATATTAACTGTACACAAATTACTTGGACTATATTTAGAATTCAGCGGCTCTCATGCCCAGCACAAGATTTTACGTAAGGTTTCACTCATTTCAATCAGTGATTTAATACAAAATCAATACGGAAATATTATTCTGCTAAAGAAACCGACTGTAATACTCACATTTTGGATTCCTCGTTTCGTTAAATCTCACTGAATTATACATTTAGTAATAATACCGTGTATTCAAATAAGATTTACTTAAACCCGCTCTTGTTAAAAGTTCTTACAACATTATTTAATATACATTAGCTGTTTCAGCTAAATTGAACACTGCAAATTCTTATGGAATTTTTCAGATTAATATGGAAGACATTACATATCAGTTAATATCAACAGAAATATTCACTAATAAGATTAACATTACTTAGAATACATATACCGGGTGTCACATTAAATCAGGGACATAGGAAATTAACATGTAAATATTTAAAAAATTATTATCACTTCTTACCAACACATTTTAGACCAAAAATGTAAAATTGTATAACATAATGCTATATTTTTGTATATCGAAATCTATTTTGATGACTGCAGTTTTGGTCATGAAACAAAATAGCAAACTTTTTTTGTAAATCAAGACAAATAATCGAAAACTAACTATTCACAAGTGTTTTAACGGTCATACAAAGAGCTACTAAAATTGACACTTGCTATAGTAAAGTATAGTAAGTAAAAAATTTAGTAGCTCTTAGTAAGGTCGTTAGAATCGACCTATAAATAGCAGTCACTAAGTTTTATTACAATAATCGTAAAATGGTTTATTATTTAAGTATTTATTACGTGCGTGTTACCAATGTGACAAGGAATATTAACGAATTATTAAAATATTAATACTGTAATACAATTTATGCACACCAATTATATAAAAAAGAACGCAACATCACGCTATAACCCAGTTAACCGGGGTGGCACAATTTATCATTTATTGACGTCTATAAGCGGAATTACCAGTTATATTATTGTGTTATTAATAGTTTATTTATAAACTTAATTTATAGAATATATTCTATAATTGCATAAAGAGAGATTTCACTGTCAGCAATAATACAAACTGGAAATCCGAAATATCAATTTACTAATGACATCTGTATTTGGATTAAACAAACACCCATCCATGTGCAAGCTATTCATTCTATCAATTCACTCGACTGATTGATATTTGCTGTGCTCAAATCACTTTACTCTGTTTACTACTCCCGTACTGTGAAAACTACCAAATGCAGCCAAATGTATTGCCTTTTATTTTCCAATAAATGGCCCCCAGCCGCCCCCCGCGGCCGCCCAACAAATAAATATTTACGAGGCAAACAAGGACACTGGCGTCCCGATGCTCTGCACTTGACTTGACGCCCGGCACCGGGATGTCCGTTCCGCTGTTTGCGATACTTCCAAGCCACACCCAGGGGTACTATTGTGTGCACTGAGACTTGTATGGATGTACGGTGATCGGTTACAACCGCTATCGACGTCACGTCGGCGTCTTTAAAGCTTCGTGAATGTATATGCACCGGATCGATGGCTGATACGACAGGTGCCCGTTGAGATTTAACTCTGCACTCACTTACTAACTAGTTCTATATTACTACTCTTTCTCAATTACCTTTAGACTCACGCTTGACAATGACAAATACCAAACAATGGTTTATATCCTTTTTCTTTACCGCTCCTTAAAGTTTGTCTGCATTCTCGAGTTCTACATGGAAACAACTGGAAAACAACAAATTTAATTGACCAATTGCAAGGTTTAGAAAATAATATAATTTATAAATCAATCCTAAAGGCATAAACTACAAAACTTTTCAATAGCAATATGATTTTATACACTCTTTGTGTTAACGCTTTTTTGGCATTTTTCTTATACGCCACTGGATACATCATTGATTCGTCAGCGATCGTGAATTCGACGTTCCGTTCTTTGCGCAATAAAATGGCTTCTTCAGTGTCAAACAGAAAAGTGTAGATACGTGTGTCATAAAACTGTGTGTGTGTGTGCATTGTCAGAATTGGTCACATAAAACTGAAATTGACTTATGCGTTTATAGACGTGAGGTCCTCAATAAAGTACTTATAAACGTTTTGTTTTATCACCGCTTTACTCCCAAGAGAGCGAGAGTCCGGTCCGGTCCTGTGACACGCTGACAATATTAAGTCATTCCAGCCCTGTCTGACTATGGTACGGATGGTGAGTTGCCATTACCTTTGATGTTTCTTTTCAATTCTTTTCCTTTTGTTGAATTTTAATATGCCGACATGTTGAAGGTGAGTTAGTAGAGTTTCTTTTAGATTATTACAAAATTATCAGTGGAAGAATGCATAGAGAAGAAAATATTATATAGCACTTCGTACCTCTTTTATATTATCAGCGCAAAGGATATTTTATACTCCTGAATCCTATTATTTTCTTTATGTCTTTATCCTTTCCTCTGTCATTCTTAATATATATTTATCACTACCATCATGATATTATAAATATTCTAAATACTATGATAATTCATGTCCATAAAGATGTTTAGAGATATTTTATCAAATACCATTTGTTGATAAATAATATCAGTCGATGATATGATCAGTGCTGTGTGTATGTACAAGTAGGTATGTGTTTATATCGTGTTGGTGTATCTATGTGGTCTATAATCATACCGTGTGTCGGTGATTGCTACGTGTATTGTATGTACAGACCGATATAAACATGCAGTGAAGTGTAGCGAACAACTGGTTTCAGTGAAATCGTGTTTGCTTTCGTCGTGTTATGAACGACAAAAAATTGATTTATTTCATACAATTACTAGTTAGAACGTACATAAACCATCGTATATACACATATGCATACATACATGTACATACACTCACACACATATATGTGTACGATTATATTTCATAAAGCCAATAGCTATCAAATAACACTCACACACACACATATGCATATATCATCTATATACATACATTCATAGTACAGTGTAAAAGTACAGACGAAAGTACATACAGGTCATACATACAGGATTCGTATGTTCATATTCATACATACATACAAACGTACCGAATTGGTTCGACTATTGTATTACGTCACAAAATTTTACCGTCAACCAAATGCGATGTTCACGGTAACATGTATTGTATATGGTCCATCATCACACAAACACACACGCACACTCACGTGTATGTTTATGTATATGTATGTGCAGTCGATCATTCAGTTAATATAGTGAAATTTTTCAAAAACACATTCGTTTGACATTCATTCAATACACTGCATGCTAGAATCTTTAACAAAAAAAAATCCATTGCATTTTAATTAATATGGCATTACGGTAAAATAACTAAATAACACTGTAATAATATCGATATGAAAATAGATGTTTTATCTATAAATGTAGGCACATAATTGGATTGACTGATATTTATCAAATAATTTGAACGGTTCTTGTTCAGAGTGAGGTAATATTTATATAAGATTACAATAGTTGTTTGTCATCTCAGATACAACCAACATTACAGTTCTGTCATGCGGAATGCAATTAAAAAAGTTTGTAATTGAATTTCTTCATACACTTTCTACACTGTGAAATTTAATTATGAGTTCATATTACCGTAACTGTCGTATATTCCACAGCGTAACATACACATACATATCTTACAAATATAATTCCACAATTTATTTTATTTTGTATAGCAGACATGGCCATTACACGATATCCCGTGTAAAACCGTTGAAGATATCCGACGATATCCGGAGATATTTGTTGAATCCGTATACAACAATTCACATTGTGTTTTCATGTCAAGAGTGAATATGTGTGTTTCTCAACAGTTAAAATTAAAACATTGAAATCTTATTCGTTACAGTTACAGAATGTAAAAAACTTTATAAAATAAAAAACACTATTTAGTACTTGAACGTTAACGTAAAAAAGTATAAGAAATCATTTATGACGGTCATGTCAATGTGTAAGGCAAAAAGAACAAACAAACAAACGGTCGCTTGCTGAAATAGTGCACTTGTTTCAGACGGCTTGTAATTAAAATTACAATTAAAAACCGACTTGAGAACAGAAGCAGGCAAACTGTTTTCTTCACTTCGATTTTCTGTATGTGTATGCGCACGTATACACGTTACGGCTGTTTGCTTGAACTTGTTGTAGCCTGTGATAATAATGAACACAGAGCTATACTGCTGCCACTGACGCCTTGTGCGGGATATACTTGAATTAAATTTACCGAACAAAACTAAAAATCTTCTGTCGGAGAGACGAGAAAGTTCCGGGGCAACAAGCGACACTGAAACCGGGAACTTTGTAATTGAATCATGCCTGTTTTCTTACGGCTTTAAACAAGGGGGCGTGGGGTGTGCACGCGGGTGAGGCCGGATAAAGTTTCCTCTTTAAATATAAGCGTTACCATTTTTTTTTACAATTCAATTGTACTTTAAATACTACAACACAGCGATACAAAGCAAAAACAAAGTAAAAAGATTGATACAAGAAAATAAGAATCTGCTCTACGTGACTATAATTTTTATTTCGCAAGTTTGCTTCAAGTATAATTGCACGTTGTATATATGTGTATATATGTGTGTGTACGTAAGTCAACGATGCATAAATAATGTCGTGTGTCGTTTGAAATGTTTTAATTGAATATTTGCATACCGGAAGGTAAATGTATGTATGTGTGTGAAAAGCAGTTTTATGCTTTAACACTTGGGAAGACCGGAACCACACACACACATACATTCGTGTATTTTCATATACTCCATTACATATAGACACATATTTCGGGTAACACGCACACACACACACACACACACACACATATATATATAGATATGCCTGTATATGGCCGCACGTAAGCCATTCTGTTTTCATCATATACATATTTGACCGTACGGATGATATGTTTCTCACTAATGCCTATTGACTGACTAATGCTGACCCGGCTACATGTATACATGCTTGCCTCTGTTCTCGCCAAAGGTATTATGCGGTATGAATGATCATTTTCAATTAGGATTACCGCCTCGGCGAATCCCATAATCGAATCAATCATTTTTCAATCAAAATATAATCAGACTGCCGCAATACCGAGCGCAAATGAGTCGCGTATTAATTACTTAACATGTCGGTATTAATCACTAGACACACACACACACACACATAGCATCATGAGTGTGAGAGTTGTACCATTGGGACTTACTAGGCTGTAGTAATCTCTATATCACCAAACACGCACAGCATCATCTGGTACAGATCCAGCAGCGGAGTAGGAGAAGATATCAAATCAAACATTTGCGATACACACACGTACACACAGAGGCTTACAAATATCATTGGGATAAACATATACGGGGGATACGTCGTAATTATTCGCCCTCTCGAACCCGACGCCTCTGAATTAGAATATGTCAATATTACACACTATCCTGCACATGTACATCCAGTCACAGTACCGGTTTCAGACAAGCAAGTACAAGGAATATCACAACTGAAAGTGATTTTTAAAAAAATTCTTTGTTTATAATATTTACCTTGCATAAATCGAAGCCAAACATGTTTGTGAAAAAAACAAATGCTATGCGGTATTTTTCTACAAAATACAATGAAACTTCCGATAGCTCAAATACATTATCGTAGTAGGCTAAAACAGCCTTGATTCAAAACCGAAAAAAACTTATATAAATATTGAAAAACAGTACAATATAAATTACAAAAATTAATTTGCATTACTCTTACTTACAATATAAGAAAGTTTAAATCTATCTGTATACCTAGACCCGGCCCTGTATTTACTATTCCAAGATCTATGTACGTCCGGATTTAAACACACACACAGCTTTAGCTAGTTAAAATGGACGGATGGTATGTATGTTGAAAAGTACAAATGGAAATAAGTATTCTACATTCGTCCTGTCCGTCCGTCCGTCCGTTCGCTCATTTGCTCGTTTGCGCATGCAAACACAACACACACACATTCGTATAGATCACAGCACAGTTGATTTAAATGAGACACGACCCTACGTTTTTTTTTTCTTTTTCCACATTTTTTTAATTCTCGCTCGCAGCGATTTTCGTAAACGTTGATTTTTTTTCCTCTGCCGGCCACCAGCGCACACTAAAAGGGTTCTGTTTATTTAAGAGCTGGTTTTTAAATTAGGGCTTACACTTCCTAGAGAGTACTGTAGGGTTTACAGAATTACTTAGAACTTACGCCTGATTTCATATACAAACGACGGTTTGATTTTTCTCCAAACATTTGTACACGGTGAATATCCATGAGTTTTAATTCAATTCCCAAGTGTATGTCATTATATAGTACCCTTATATATTCCTTTAGTATCAAAACATAATATTATAGATATTTCATATTTAGGGATATGGCACGACAAAATTAGTACATCAATCAATAAATATGGCACCACATAAATAGAAAATTTCACGACTAAACAATTATGTAGCACGACAAAATAGGTACATAGTTTGAAACGTATTTTGAGCAAAATAATTTTCGAAATTTGCCATGCAGTAATAAGAGCATACAGTTAAGAAATATAGATAGTTCACAACAGTTTTTTTTGTAATCCATGGTAGCCAATGCCGAACTTTGTTGTCTGTAATACTGTTCTTATTCTGCCCGTCTGTCCACTACTAGTAATACTACAGCTATCCACGCTGGTATTTGTTAATTGCAGCTTGAATTGCATAATCCCTCATTCCTCCTACTCCTAGCACAGCACCGGCTGATTTTATAGCTAGCTACCTCATTATGCTCGTGAAGAATGTGAATTTAATTAACGGACGCCGTGTTTAATTTATTACCGCGTAAATAGCTCTGGTTTCTTTCAAACACACACACACACACACACGGACACTTATATACATAGTGAAGATAGCAGCTATTCATTATCCACTCGCATACATACATACACACACGATTTTATACACACGAAGTGAAGTATGCAATGAATGAATCGTGTTCGTGGTTAAAATACCTGCATTAAAAACTAGACATTTATTATACATTCACGCTTTACATCTTCCTTTATTACTCTCTTACTTATACGTACATGCACAGATGCGTATGTTTAAAAAAAAACATAATTTATAATTTTGTAAACAGATTTTCGTAAGTATTGTTCAATTAGTTTTATTTTATTTGAAATTAAACTTGACATTATTTATAATCAAAGTAGTATGCAGATGTAAGCTTAATAGTTTCCTAAAATGCAATTTTTTAATTCTTCTGTATTATACTTCACATGAATCTTATACGAGTTATGGCAGGTTAGAGATGGGCCTAGCAAGAGAGAGATAGACAAAATGTTATATACGTAGGTAATAGAGAACGCACATCGCCACTCTATTTATGCGTCCAGAATATTCGATATTTAGTTCTGCAAATACGTTTCCACGTTTTATTACACAACTCTAACAAGCAGGCCCGTATTAAATTATATTTCACCACTGCACACAACAGCTTTAAACAAAAAGCACAGTTTATTTAACCTTCATAGAAATTCAAATTAAATTTACAAATATATTTGAACGTAATGAACATTATATTCCTAAGAACAAATCTGTGTCGTCTATCAATTTATATCACATTGCTTATAGATTTCATATAATAAAGTTTTAAATATAGGTCAAGCTATCTTACAAGTATCTTATAAGTTTTCTCGATGTTACTTTATTACAAAGAAATTAAAAATATTTTTAATGTTCATCGTAAGATGAGATGCATAAATGAATCGTTAACTGTGATGATTATAAAATATTGTGCTATATCTTTAGTAATTATTCTTGCTTGCATAGAAAATGTACGATAAAGTTTGCAATATCGAATCATACTTTTAGTACTAGTGTTATATTGCAAGTAAATGAGATGATTTCATGTAGATATGGTACATTTAATGATTATTATCGTCATATACCGCGCGCCTCTTCTGAAATCTAGCGTTAGTATTAAATAAATATAAAATAGAATTATTTTATTAACAGATTTTATGAATAATGTGTCCCAAATTCGAGTTATAAATAAATATAGGTTTTATGTCACAGTCTAAGGCATACATATGTACTATATCAGCGGAAATTTCTCAAATTTTCTTGTTGATGTATCATAATTTAATAATGGAAGTACCATAATTTGAAGCCAAAAACACTCAATATAAAACTATTCCACATCAGTTACAAACTTTTTTGGAAGATTTTTTTTTGGTGCCAAATTTCCAATATATAAGCGGGAGTCCGGCCCTGGATGGATCTGACCCAGTCCTGTGGTAAGTAGTAACGTTACGTTCTATATTTTATAATATACTAAGTAATGGACGCCCTGAAATTTGATCGTTTCATCTTTCCACTGTGGTGTGAGCTTACTGTAGCTTCTATATACACACATAGTAATAGATACTCGCCTGCCATGCGCGTACGTCAATGGAGGGAGCTTTTTATTATGTCACTATGACCCCCCCACCGCTACCTAGTCTTACGGGAGTGTTCACATGTGACATGTTTACGACTGTTGTTCTGTGTTCGATATAAAAAACGGACACGAATCTCGTATTTTTAAAAAACAACAATAAATTTTCAACAAGTAAAATAATGGTACACGGGACCACGGTGTTTTTGTGTTGGCAACCGTCGCTCTATGTTTAGTATCTTGGAATAAATTGTTAAAGACCTGTCCCCCAACAAACACACATGCAGTGTGATCGTTAAATATCCAAATGTCCAGTGTCAGCAACAACTACAAGAGGATACTGGCAATAGTAATGTCCAGTGTTAGCAACAACTACAACAGGATACTGGCAATAATAATGTGTCAGCAATATGTATATAGTTTAACGTTAATAATATTTAGTGTCTACCTTAGCACAACCGAAATTGTGATATACATTTTATAATATACACAATTTTCGCTTTTATTCAAGGTCCCGCACGCTTTGTAATCCCGTACTCGTTTGTGACTATTTTGCTTTGTTAAGCACGTTCATCTCTGAAATTGAAGTGTACGTACTCAAGTTGTTTACAAGAAGAAATTTTACAAAATTAACTGAGACTCGTCCAACGAGTAATTCTTTCCACACAAATGACTTCCTAATCTTATTAACAAAGAGAGATGGAGCTAGGGAGCCAGAGAGAGAGAGAGGGAGAGAGAGAGGAGAATGTACGATACACACTATGTGACTCGTTGTACATAATAAATGAATAAACATAACCTTGTTTCTTCTCCGTATATATTCATCCGCGATGATTTCTCATTTTCTTGTTTTCATCCGCAGGCGTATATCTCACCTGGCTGTTTATAAATAATCCTCTTTCTCTCTTTATCCTGCTCCCACTAGCTCTATCTGTGATACGTGCGCTATCTCCGTCTCTCGCTGTGGCCTGTTCTAAGCCCTTGTTCGTGGTTTATCAACGACGATGATTTTGTGAATAATTTCTCTCGCGAGTGAATTATCATTTGCTAATGGAGAAATGAAGAGCACCAACATTTTCAGACCAAGGGAAAAGTTAGTTGTAAAATGTTATATATGGACATATGGTAAATCAGTAAACGGGCAATAGTATATAGAGGAATATCAAAAATAATCGGCTCTTTGTATTTTAGTAATTATGCGAGACACAACACACATTGTTTCAATCGTGTTTAATATGCCTCTGTTTAAAGGCAGAGAATTACAACTAGTCTGAAAATGTTAGGCCTTTCGGACACATTATTTACACACTCACAATGAAACACGATCAATGCTCTGACAACCAAAGGTATCTATCACAATGCTTCCGATATACAGACACACACACACACACAGGTACATACGTGTGTGTGTAAATACGTATATACGTAGAATCAGTGAAACAGTTAATTTCTATTGAAACACACTGCTACCGAGGTTCAATTATTCTAGGATAATAAAGTTATTTCGTATAGCATACAACAGTCACTGTTACGCTTTTGTGTTTACCGACAATATGAATCCAGTAATTAGAATCATTCATAGGTTAATTTGATCATGACTAATTGTGTATATATAAATACGTGTGTACACTGCGCCGTAATTATTAACGTGCGTAAGCTGGGAGACTCGTTAAATAAGGGATCTCAGTTTCACCTTTGAAAATACATTTTTAAGAAAATTATACTACTAAAAACTACTTATACATTAGTACATTTTTCTCAATATTAAATAGCATATTGTGATTGATAATTACACATTGACACAGTATGTATAACCATAAAATTTTAAAATCAGTTCTTAAATTGCAACATAAGGCCTAATTCAACTGTACAGTAATTTCCAATTTTTTGATAAATTAATACAAGGTTTGTAGGTGTTTGAACAAGTCTCAAATTTCCATTAATACACTCCGTGTCCGTGTGTATCCATGTGCGTGTGTATGTGTGCGTGAGGGTTGTTTTATGGGTTCACCCTTAATCTCAATGTAGGTTTTATAAAAACACCCTCTTTTACAAATAGCACTGGTCACATTGTGACACTAAATTGACTGTAGGGTAATCAATTATAGAAAAAAAGTAGCCATTAGTCATTTACGGTACGGCGTGTCACTCCTAAAGTCACCCTGCCATCTCGTAACCACTATGCATACCGCACCTTAAGTCTTATTAAGCCTGGTTTATAATAAGAAAAACGTAAGCACGCAAGAAAAATTGTGAATTCAGTACAGTATATTATTCATATACGTATGTCAGACGTCAAAGAGATGAGACAAAGACTGCAATATACGTTCTGTCTCACCCAGCAAGCTTTGCTACGTTGTAATTGGTTGAATGCAATGCCACGACGCAGAAGGATGTATATAAACATCTTTTACGTTGCATCGTGACGTTGCATCCGCCTGTGTAGAACGTTCTGTAATAAAATTAAACATTCATTTCTGTTCCGTTGCGGTACCGCGTTACGTTACGGCGTTACGTTTTTCTCATTTTAAACCCAGCTTTACACCTTTTTCACAATTTATTCACATTACCAATTCATTAATGCAATACCTACTGTTGCTGTTCCTATTATTGATATTTTCGTTTATATTGTTTTTAAACCAATTGGGCTTGTTCATATTATTAACCAACAACAATTTGGTTTGTTGATTTTTGTTTTCATAACTTGTTTCGTGTGTGTGTGTTTTGTTTTCAGTAATGTGTCAATAAAATGAATATGTATACAAATTGTTTTTAATGTTTTCATTCGATTCTTTTTTCCGTTGTGAATTGAATTTGTTTTATTTATTTTGTATATTGTTGGAATGTGGTCTGGTTTGGTGGGAAAATTGGTCTACATTTATTCATATATAAAAATGGAACACCAGTGTGCTAGTAGTTGCTGTTGGTGTTGTGCATTGTTCGAATTTAAACTTTTGTAACTGGTGTAATGGCGTCGACTCGATTCTGGATAATTTTCTTCTTTTATTCAAAGTAGATAATTTGAACTCTACAATCGTTTCACTACGTGCAAACTGAATAGTTTTTATTCTGTGTTGGATATAATCCAGAATCGGATTTCAATAATTTTTTAGTTTTGCACATACACTTACAAATACATGTACAATTGCTTCGTGTTTAGCCAAAAATTGTATTGTAATATACGACATTGATATATTGTAAAATACAATATTATAATGTTTAACTTCCCAATTACGTATGCTAAAGAAAAAGATATAAAGATTTTGAAGAATTTATATATGTATTTTTGTAATTTAGTCTATATTTTAACTTGACTGGCTTGATATACAAACACATTTATCACCTTTTCTCTTACATCTTTATTCTGCTGTTATGTTAACACTGTTATTCTATGCTGTTTATTATTCTTTGACTGTTGGGAAAATGTAATTATCATCTATTAAAAGCTTATTATATAATTCTGTGCGTATGTGCATGTATGTGTAGATATATGTATATCCATGAGTAATTTTAAATTATGCAAGGTACTGCTGAAATTTATTAAACGGCTTCATATGGATACTGTACACGTCATACAATACATTTTTTTATCCTATTTTTCGTCTTCACCATTTTACATTTATCTCGCTCTCTCCTTCTCTCGGTCTCATACACACACACACACACACACACACACAGTAAAAGTATACTTTGATCTTTCAAAATCCTATTTTAATACAGAATGGTTTTGCGTACCGCCAAAAGAAAAGAATTTTGTCATCGGCAATATGTTTTATGTTCCCATGTGATTTTTGCTGTGCCATCGTCATCCTCCCAACACCAACGAACGCACACGCACACGAACCAATGTACAACATACACACAAAGTTTCTTTCCATAACATAAAAGAAAAAATGGACAACAGTGAAAGAACGGGTAGGCACGTAAATTGATTTACTTTAGATATAGGTATAATGGAAAACTTTCAAATATGTATATCCCCAATATATATATAGCATACACACATATAAGTATACATGCATATACATTAGTTAAATATACCATAACTGACCGTCATAACACATGAGCATCAATTATATAAATATATAACATTAGGAACGTGCATGTGAACGATGTGCAGTTAATATAATACAACTCACATTACCATATTTATATCAGCCGTGAAGCAATTTAATAGAACTGTCTTACAACTGACGTTATTATTATATTCAATATTCACACATCGATGTACACGTGTAAAACTTAAAAAAATTGATATGATTGAACATTCTACGAATAATAAAAATACACTACAACTACTGTGTGCAACCTAACCTACAAATACAACAGACATGCATGCGCGCGTGTGTGTGTGTGTGTGTGTTTCCTGAATTAAGGACAAACCAATTCCTAGAATCCATGTGCCGTGACACATGACTCGTATCGATTTGGTTGCGGTTTGATGTAAGTTTTCTGCATCCTAAAACTACACAAGCACCGATATATTGCAATATCTGTTCGTGAAATCAGATATATGAAGTATATATATGCCTGATGGCCAGGCAACGCTGTACAACATTACTGTATTGTACATTGCGGAAAACTCAATAATATTTCTTGTGCATTTTTTTTATTAAATTATACCTCATCAAGCATTTATTACAGTCTACAATTTTACCTTAAAATGAACATGTACAATACTCATGTACATTATAATTTTAACTTTGTATTTAGAATTTCTTTTTTCGTTTTTTTTTTTTCATTTAGAATGCAATTACATGCTGGTTTCATATATAAATTCCACATATTTTTTTCATATTTAACATTTGTATCAATCCTCCAATTTAATTCTAAAACCATTCATATTATTTTAAATATTATATTTACCAGCTTGCCTAAAAGAGATACTAAAATATTAAATCGGAACTACTTTGTCTACAATTTTGACTTTAGACTGCAAATTCAGTACGATTTTGTTCAAATATTTTCATATCGGATAATTGTCCTCGTATACCTTTGTTCTATTCGGAATAAATTTCTGATTGTGTTTGGAATTTTCATTGTTCCTACATTGCCACTGTTCATGACAATCAGTATGTTTGATCACTAAATGGACTGATTGAGTATAGGTACCACTAACGAGGCTCAATTAGTTCAATTATATATAACATAGAAGTGACGTGCATGACTCATCTAATAATTAATGCACTTCATATTGATTGTCTAGTCTTGTACTGATGACACTTGTTCTTTTCCACTTATTAAAACGGTGTCACCCTGGGTCTGTGTAATTTTCATGAAATTCATAGTATTATTCGTTGGAGAACTGTTATCACGCAAGGTAGAACCATTATCTAGGTGGAACCTGGACAGGTGGCAACACTGTATCTGTGCCCTTATAGTTTTTATATAGTACAAATTGACTACAATATCCAACTAGTATATATTCACTGTCATTCAAGAACTGAATCTTTTCTGTTAAAGTTTTTGTATATCAGAAATAATATGTGACAAATATGTTATTTACTGTAAAAGTGTAATATTTATCTCTCTCGCCTCACCATTCTCTCACCATTTCTCTTTCTATTGTGCGTGTACACTCACTATATATAAATTACAAACCCTTGATATTTATTTGTCTCTCTCTCTCTAGGAATATACGTAGTAGAAAAAATCACAAACTGCTATCTTTTATTCACGGCGATTCTCAGTATGCACACATACATATATGTACTTGCATGCATGAATACATGTGAGCGTGTGTGTGTGCATTGATATGTTCAAGTACAGATCCAATTAGACATACAATAGATGAAAAGCTTATTGGAATGTTTTCTGTTCCATCCAGAGATTTCAACGACATATAAACTCAGGGCTATAAGTTCGTCGAGTCAGTGTTTCATACAAATGCGATTATATTTTTATGTTGAACCAACAGGTAATATATTGTAAGTACATATACAAAGACAATAATACGTACACCCAGTATATATATATATATGCTTAGAGGAGCTTATAATATAAGCTGCTTGTGTACGTGTGTATTAAGGCCTCCAGGTGTACAGCGACTTTAATCAGCTAGAATGTACGGTGTGCCCTGTGTCGTTTAATTAGAATGAAATTAACAACAAATTTATGTTGCTATTCTTTGTAGTTCTACATGAAACTATTATAATTGGCAACATTCAGAAAGTATGCAGCAGGAATGTCAAGTTTTATTTGCGTTCAAACGTTTAACTACAGAGCAATGTTGTCAATATCGGATTATATATTTCAAATCATAATTCATGTATTATTAGAAAAGTTTGATGTCGTTTATGTTTTGATATAATTTAGTAATAAATATTATTATAGTATAGTATAGTATATATAAGTTATGTAATATTTTTAAAAAATTCACAAATATCGGTTCATATATATGCGTTTTTTAACTGAATTCATATCTCTTATAGTTTTCTTATGGTGGTTCGTTTAAAATAAACTTTCTACACGTATACATGCAGATGTGCACATGTACGTACGTTTGACTGTATACAGTCTGGTCGCATATTAATTAACTGGCAAGGGGTGCAATACAAGGTAACGTAATGAACAGTACTAATAGGATTCTGTACACTGCACATGTGTTGTATCGTATGTGTTCCGTAAATAGTTAATCGGTTTATGGTACTTTAACATACACACTCACACACGTACATATATAGTAGTCAACCACTAAACAGTCAATGAGGCTAATTAAAAACTACAATCTTTGTAACAAATATATAATACACATGCAAATATACAATTAAGAAATACTCATGCATATGTATCTACGAATATATTAGAAACAGTATACGAAATGGAGAGAATAAAGAACCATGATGACCAACATGAAGAGAGAGTTTTATTTTCAATAAAAAAATATTTTTAAAATATCCCGGCATCAGATCATCCTGTCCAAATTCAAGAACTAAATTAATCAAAGTACATGAATAAGACAGCCACAATACTTTGAATAAATGTGTGTAGTAATCGCATCTGCAATCTTGCGTTAGTTCAAATAGTGTTAATACACTATTATGTAGAATTGTAGGCAAACAAAACATTCCTAAAGGTTTTAATTCCTATATAATGGCAGGCAAGGAATTTTCATATTTTTCCATGTATTAGTCAACAATCAAAATTATCACCCATCAAAGTGCAATATTTAAAATTCCACAGTTCGACATCAGTTTTCGGCCTACACGGATTTCGCAGGTCTTATGGCCAGTCCGTCCCTGATTACAACTGCGTTATAAATATAATACAGTTTAGCTTTCATTATACATAATAGTGTAAACTTATCTGCTAGAGCAAAGTCTTAGTAGCTTAAATGGCTCTACCTAGGAATGCTCCGTGATGTCTAATGCGGATTAGCTGAACACTGCTTCTTACATACACCCACCAAGTGTGACTGTAACAAACTACTGCATGTGTAGTGTATATTGAGTGTACTCTTGTGTATACATGTGTGTGTGTGCGCTGTACAGTTGAAGTGATAGTAATATCCTCTCTAGAGTGTTTAGTCTAAGTCTTCATACCACTTATTGTCCTATCTTACACTACAGTTAGTTATATATCTCTTTCTCCCTCTCTCTCTCTCTATAGTTCTGCACTCTTTTTTACTCTATCACTGATACTACTTTTCCTTTTTCCCTAGAGCAATTTTCTGTTAATTTTCCAGCGATACATTTTGAAAGAGATATCGTCTTGTATTATTGTTTTCTTTTTCGATCAATATCTAATAAATTTCAAATCTTCTACCACATTCAACCAGCCGTGTACAGTATGTGAACAACACACATACAACCATATGGTCTTAGTAAAACGACCTATACTGTGTTCACTGGCCAATAATCGGCCAGTTAGTTGGCTATATAAGTGTGTGTATATGTCTGTATATGGTTGGGCTATGTATGTGTATGCATGTAATCCATCTTCAAATTAGTTAAATGTTGCAAAAGACAGGCAAGTTTACAGACTTACGGGTAATAATGGTGGTGGGGGGAGGGGTATAAGACCCTGGACTGACTCTCGCGAATGCCTAATGGACCAGAAGTTTCATACACACACACACATATATATATATACATATATATA
>JAGJTL010000059.1:4682116-4706396 GCA_022063505.1 Calosoma granatense
AGAGTTAAATTTTCAAAAACATTGTACGTACAAATATAATGTCTGTTGGCAGAAAATCAATATAAGTATTATAGTAAAATAGGTTTTTCATGTATATATATAGTAAAGTGTAAATACGAACTTTGAATCCGTATTTAATACTGATTTACATGAACCAGGATTACATTTGACACTCGATTAAAATCAACATTATCCGAGCAGGATAACTCTGCTTGTCGACATTATGTTATAATAACAGTGCAAAATGGATTCGACAATGTTCGTTTTGATCATGACGTTAATGTTTGTCCTTGTGAGCTGGCGTAAGACTCGTATGCACTTGCATAAGTGTATTACAGTCATTGATCTATGTGTCTCAAGGCGTATTAATGTATGTGTACACCTTCAGTGAAACACGTAGCGCTTTATAACACACACACACGTATATACTTGTACGTTAAACATTACAGAACTCACACGTACATACATGTATAGACTGTGTATAGACGACGTACGTTTGATATACACCCACTAGGGATCTATGCAGTCATCTATCACTTACACTGTAATCCGTACAACTCATAGATCAATCTTGAAGAGTAACGTGAATCTACATAAATCCATCGTTAATTGCAAATAGAAATTCACGATGAATCTTTAACCCAATTACAAGTATGTATACAAATTGACCTAGTACTAGCGTACCATACAGTATAACGTTATGTTACAGGATAGTGTCGATATGTGTTACGAATGAACATTTATTGAACAAACGCTATCGGCTATAGTCTCTGAACCAGCCAAATACGATGTGACAGCAACTATCAGATAGCACAATTCAGGTGGCAGCGCAATAGCAACACACACACACACACAAATACACGTATGTACACACATCGATACAACCAATGGACATTCAATGAAAGTATCATTTCAACTGACCCGAATAGCAAATAATCACACAGACACGTAGATAATCTATATTATCTAGAAAGTATATTTACATAAACACACACGTAGGTACATTCTAGAAAATTTACAATTGTATATATTTTAAATAAAATATACTTGAATATTCTAACTACATATTATGGATTACGAGATAATAAATGATATTTTTTTTGTTAAATGCTGATTTATGTAAAGCCAAGCTATCTACACCTGATCAATGATAATGCTCATGTGTGGCATGTTTAACTTTGTTTGTTTGTGTACCGATGACAAATTCGTTATACGATACCTACCCGCGCGCGCGCCTCCTCTTCTGATAATTTATATGACAAAAATCAATCAATTCGTTGATCAGTTTACAGATAAATTACCCCTGATACAATACATAAATAACACTCATATTCGACAATGCCACACCGTGCCACAAACATCACCGCAGTACAACTCATAAATGAATGTGTTTTTACCAAAAATTACACATAAACAACCCACAATACACTGATGTAAATCCGGTCACATACACAGCAGGCGAATATTGTCAATGTAATGCCTACAACCAGCAATACATGAAAGTGTAGCGTTAATCTCCATTAACCTTCAAAACATGACAATATGGAATCATTTCTGAGATTTTCATAAACTCTGATGTATTCTCTACGAATTTTCCATTAATGTGTAACGTTACATCACACGTATCAAATTCAGTTATTGCGCTTCTTTTATTCGAAATGAAATTCAATTGTACTCTTCTTCTTCGTCTCCTTATTCTTCTGCCAAAACTCAAACTGTCGACGGTCGTTCACGGAGTATGTTTTGTTTATTTATGTTCATTTATCTCGAATATTAAAATTAATGTTCAAGAGTGAAAAATTATAAATGTCCGCATAATAAATTGTTCGTGGAAAAACAGTTGACAGTGCTGCTGCTGTTGCAGAACGGACAGAGATGCGTCATTGTTTCACAGCTAGCTAAGCACCATTCACAATGAGTTAGTCAGTCACTGGTGCATACATGCATACACACACACACGTGCACACATATATCAGGTCATTGGTGATGTGGTGTCACTAATAATAATTCAACGGATTATTGCACTAAAAACTGCCGCTAAAACGCGTTCGTAACCGCAGTCACACGACGGTATTACGCGGTGGTAATGTGCGCCCGGTCGTACGGAAAAACTGTGAACCGTAATAATCATAATTAAAGTCTGAATATTTCAACAGCACAGGCGTCGGTGCCGGGTGCGCCCCTATCGAGTACGTACGGCTATGATGGCGGCACACAAGACACCGACAGTTTAATTGAGTTATATATCATACGCCACGTCTCTCTTACGAATATACAGTGGTGCTCAATCGGTATATATATGAGAAATAGATTAATGTACAAATATACAACACACACGTAGAATTATAATAGTTTGTTCTAATATTATTCTTAAATTAACAGACAGATTATCTATTGTATTTCAACATACATACAAGTATAATTTTACGCATTTATCATTGTTGCGTAACTAGATTCTATTTCTATAATAAAAATGAAAATTTAGATAAATTTATTTATAAAAAAAACGATGATTCTGAAACTACATTACCATATATGTAGGTATGTTAGTTATCTTTAAAGTAACAATGTTTAATAATAATTACACCAGATACATGAAAAATCACTCATTATTCACTATTAATTCTCAATGAAATGTTATCAAAGAATATTCTAAATTCATTGCCACTGATTCATTACCACTGATGTTCTATGCAGAACGAAGTTTTAGTACATTCACCGAAAATTTGGGGTCTTGCATACCAAAACCGGAAAGGTGCAACTGAAACGGAATTTATGTCCTTTTCAACCCGAGAAGAGAGAACAGCACAACAACATACCGACGGATAGTAGCAGAACATAACACAAAATATATTAGCCTCACCGTTATATTCTAGTTTTAGTAGATAGTACTGTATGCATATATACTTGTACTTGTCTTACATAGAGTCAGAAGAGAGTGAGACAGAATTAGACAGTGAGATAATGATATACATAGGTGTGCAAAAAGGAAACCTCAACTGACAATTGTTTGTCTAATTAGTGTGATACCACGTAACTCATTGAAATTAGACCGATATATAGCACACACACAGGTAGAACGTCATTCTCTCTCTCTCTCTCACGCACACACATACAGTCATAGTGTATACATGTGTGTATGTGTGGTACTGAATACAAATTGTCTTATTAAACGAACGTTCTCTGAACACTTTGATCGCTGATTGGAAATATGTCCCAAGAGCCATAAACTTATACACACACACAGTTGCACATTCTGTAACGAAAACATTCTTCGCCTTGTGTGTAATCATCATTTGTAACCGGCCATTTTGTCTTTTGTAACATCGTGGCTGTCAGAACAATTTCTATAAAACGTCAAAGTGTTATAGTTTTACGAGTTTCAAACAATACAATGACATGTGACTGCACGAATGTCATCTGTTGTCCAAGTTGTTTATTCGATAAATCGCAGATAACCGGTGCCGAGAGAAAAATGAAACAAAAAATACATTAATCAAACAACATGATACATATGGGGGAAACCATTGGAGCTATCAAGATAATATACACATGTGTACCTATGTATGTAGTGAAAACATATTTGCATAGTGCCCTGTCAACAACCATCATGACCTGATGATACATGTACCTACATGCAGGACATATGTGACACCACATACACATATACACTAAGATATACTACCGCTTTCTTCAGATTACTAAATATAAACATACTAAAAGGTTTTTGTAGCAGCCCAGCACAATATAAATAAAACCAGCTGTACTCAACATTTGTAATTTTGAGTAACGTTGCCTGTCAAATTCAGTGACAGTTCTAATTTTACATACTGCATACTAAAAAAACACTGTTTTGTAGAATATTAAAATTGCCGTTGAATTTTATACACTTTTACTCAGTTATACATGTTTAAATTTTTAGCCTAATTAAAAAAATACTATTGAATTTGATGTATATATTAACACAAAAGAGTTACATACAAAACTCATATTTCATACAAATTGCAGTCATATTTTAAAAATTTTATATCTCTAAAAGTATTTTTTATTTCATTTTTATAAGGTCGTATTTTTTCTTTACTACTTTAATTTTTTATTGGCCCATATAACAAAATTTATAAACAAAACAAAGAAGTACATCATTTTTAACGAAATAACACGCATGCGCTTTGACACTGGAGACGAACAATTTTAAAACATTTTAGATGCATGCAAATAAAGAAAATTATGATTTTAAATAATAAATAACCATGCGCTTATCGTACACGATATTGATTAATGACCATTAAAGACTTTCTTACTCCATCAGTTTTCTTCTAACTTTTGTTTTAAATGTGTCTATTGTAAATGTAATAAATAATATGATTAATAGTTGCATTGATTGTATGGAAAATTATAGGTTGTTCGTACTTGCTACATTATATTTAATTTGTACTTTGTAATAACTTTGTAATATCTACTTCCATTACACCACACATACTCGGGCTAAGTTACTAAAAGTTAAATCGATCGTGTAATAAAACTATCCACCTTATAGCCTAGCTCGTAATATCCACTAACTCATTGTGTTGCAAGTCAGGCAACTCTCCATCCTACTCTAGCCGCTGTGCGCTGTTCGTTCGGTTTTTGTACATTTTTTACCGGATCGCGCGCACAGTTTGTACACGAGAACAAACTAAAGTTGTAAACTTGAAGCGCACACCATCAGCCATCGCCCAACACCAGGATCCTGAATAGAATTATCGATTATCGTTTTCACGGTCTGATCTGAAATTACCGCACGGGAAAGTTTTCAAATAAACGCAGCAACACATGATTTTTAAACACTTTCATCATCGTTCGGGTGGGCAACAGCAGTTTTGGTTTTTATACAGCATGTGAATGGGCAGGTTAAAAGTTTTATACAAGTTACAAGGTTGGCAGACCGTGTGAAATGAAAATTAATAAGCCAAGGTTCCAGACTGTGTGCTGTAACAGAAGATATATATAGTGCAATTGATGGCAGCGGTGTGAAAAATAGATGGTGATGATCTAGGATGCAAATGTAGGTCTGATAGAGTTAACAAGGGTGTGCAAGAAATAAGACAGACAGACAAAGTGTAACAGAGTTGTATCATGCAATTCTGGAGGATAACTACCAACAATATTGTTTATAGTATATAAACCCGTTAAAAACAAATATTTTCAAACGTACAACAAACAGCCAGCAAAGTAAATGTAGAATAGTTTCAATAAGTAACAAATAAACTAGAACCACTGCAAGTTGTGATCTTTCAGGATATTTTTAATCCGACCCTGTAAAATAGCACAGCCCGTATCGTTCGCGAATAGTAAATTCATTTTGCATTCGAAATATTCTTCAATATACGTGCACGGTGCGCACAAGGCAATTCTAACATTAAATTTAATAACGAGCAACGCCGGAGCAGCAGAACTTGACGAACGAATCGGATTTCACCAATGCGCAAAGAAATTTAATATTCTTCAACCAAGCAATAATCAGCGGTTGCGCGCATACAAGAACGACAAAAAGAACAGAGCACACCGCTATTGCAACCTGCAACTGGCCATTTTTAATTATACCCAACGTATATCTAATGAAATTATCGAATCCTTCACTATTGCCGTAGTAGATGTAGTAGTTATATAATTTAACGAATAATGAATATATGTATCTGTGTGCACAGCAGTCTTACGCTTCTGATCTTTATGTGTATATCTCAGCCTTGTATTCTGAATATATAATATAACATAAGAAAAAAAGCTATGATATTGCACATTTATGTAAGCTATTTCATCGGATTTTATATCATCTATATTTTGCACAGGCAATATCCATTTAACACTGTGTTAGTTTCAGTTTAAATCGAAGATTTATGTTGATTAACAGTATATTATACATAGTGTTGTTTTAATAATACATTTTTAATCAGAAGCTTATATGATTAAATTAGATGCATTTAAAAATTCTATAATGTAATTCTATTCTGTAATTATTTAACAACGATTTAAAATTTGAAATCTGATTCTTAAAATCCTAGATAATTATACTACGAGATTATTATATACATTCACGCATATGCACAAGAAGATATTGTTACATTTACAATGTTTCATTTGTATCTATGTTGTAAATAATAGTCAGTAAATGTTCCATGTCTACGCACTGGTTAGTGTAACTTGAGCTTTAGTTTGTGCACAACTATCCTTAATTAAAAACAAACTTCAGTAATGCCAATACTTGGTCTGCGTACCGCAATGCCGGGATTGCAAATAGCTTCTCGTCTAGCACAAGTAAAATGTTACATTAATTTGTCAACCCAAACGAACCGCCGAACGAACGAAAACTTTCCCAACAAGTCACAGAATCTTATCCTTTTAACTAAGGACTAACTTCCACTCGTCTTCTTCTTCTTATTCTCGGGCTGAAAGTATCAATCCTGACAAGGCCTGTTACTCGTGTTATGGCTGTTGTACATTGTAATTTGATTTGTGATTTATTAATGCGCCTGGTAGACAAGCGACCTGCACTGCACGTATGTATTGCGGTGGTGCAGTAAGTAGCGCGGGTGCGTATAATCGGATATTAATGGTCAATTCCGATTTCACAGATGACTGACCTATGTTCTAGTCCTATACACACTCTTGTACGTGTACGTATATATATGGTTATTGATATCAGATAGCCGGTAATGTGGTTATCCTATATTATCTATGGTAAATTTAATAACTAATCGGACGTGTACATAGAAATCCATATGTATGTAATGTAGGATATATACTGAACAGTGGCAAAATACATACATACATATATGTATGTATATTTTCTTAAATTGGAACATATGTGTTAGAATTAAACAACCAATACTTTGTCTGATCTAAGATTGTTTGAATGTTGATGATTTTTTCTTTGGAATGAAACTTTATTTATGTCTCTCTGACACTGTCATTCTTATTCTCTCTCATTCTATCTATGTACACAATACAATCTCGGTGTAGTGTATTTATGTATATATGTCACATGATATACACAAGATAACACTCTTCAACAGAGACTTAAATTAATGAGCGCTCACGAAGAGTGCTTTCAGAATTATGAGACACGAGTGCAACGAGACACTTAGACAGTAGATCACCGGATATGATGAAATGCAACATTGGAGGAAAGTGCGTTTGTAAGTATATACGTACGTACATACATTTATGGTAGTGTGGCTGCATAAGATACAGGCGTATGCCTGCAAAACCAAGGAAATAACCATGGCATAATGGTTACATAAATAAACAAGGGTTCGATTTCCGCCATTGTCATATATAGTGCTACCCCGTGAAAATAGAATATAACATGATGTATTTATTATTTATTTATATACATACTTACGCATAGATATATTTCATATGATCCATTTAACTTAAATTTGTGCGACTCAGTTTCAGATATAGTGTACAATGTCTGACTAAATGAAAATATATGCTTGGTAGGAAAATTTAAATACTAGTCTGGAGTACTGGAGAGTTATTTGAATAATTAAATTACTTATACTGTAATAGATCCATTAAGGATGTACGTCTGTTCTATCCTTTTATAATTGTAGTTTTACTTAAATAATATTCCTTTTTTTTTATTCTTGTGATCGTTATACCTTTTATGTTTCACAGCAGCTCGTTACATATTTATATCTTTACAAATATTCAAGATTCATAAATATCAATTATATAATTGTAGAAGGTTTATTGCCAAATACTAACATGAAAATGTCCTAGACCTTATTCTCATTTATTCAAGAATTTCATATTATTTTCTGCATATTTTACAAATTTTTAATTTTTTCCCTAGAAATATACCTATATATTCTATTCTTCTTCAAACAGCAATAAAAATCATTTTTCTACCCATTTGAAATACATACACATGTGATATAAGTAAATATGTATATCCCCAGGCATACATACTTGAACATACATACTCACATACAGAATTGCGTTGTTATAGGTAAAATGCTTGACCGAGTTTCCATTATTTACATAAAACGAAACTCTCGATTTCATGCGCACGTGTTCAAGTCAACTGTGTAATGTTTTTGATTCGAAACCAGTTGTATAACATATATGAGTATATACCCGCTATTTTATATTTTGTGCTTTACTTGACTGTACCTTGTGAGCTGTATAATTAAATATTGCAAATTTATTTGTTTCATCAAATTCAAGATTCCTAGAAAACATAATTCAGTAGAATCTCAATTATCCGAATTTTCTATTATCCAAATTATACAAAATATATATAATTTCTTAATATTTCGTGTGATATTGTCAACAGTTAAATATTCATTCGGAATTTTACTATAGAAACAGTCTATATAATTATTTATCGCATTATTTTGTAAAGGCATGATGCAGGCAACCAACAACGCATTGTTATATTACGGTACAGCAGCATTTAAGGCGCAATTATAAAATTAGTAAAAGAATTACATAACGTCATACATGTTTAAACTTTATTAAAATCCAGGTATTAAATTTCAACCAACGTTATATACTCATTGGTGAATTTTAATTGCATTTTTCATCCGACCGTACCACATACGCATTGCATACACCGTAGGCAGTTATGTAACTAGTTCAAAACTCTAGTGGTGCTTGACAAGGAATCGAACCCAAGCCTGCCATGACAAACAACAATATCTTTACATCGTAATTGCTAGCTTGAAATTTTATTAAATACAATTCAGTAGTAAATACATGTATATGTATACCAATATATACTTCACTATATTACATATATAAAATATGTATATATATATAATTGTCAATAAGGTTATGCACGTCGTTGTAAAAATCTGTGTATAACATTTTAGCTTCGAGTTTACGGAGCTCAAAACATCATATGGTGAGTAGGACTTCCTGTTTTAAAATTTCATTACATCATGTGATAGAATATACAGCAGGTAAAAAACAAATTCAGAGAATATGAGGTTCCGTAAAGTGTTGGGGGATAGTTAGAATTTTGAACAGGTCTAGTTTCGTTTCCACTTCAAATATATCGATTTCTCCTCGACGGTACATGCACGGAACCGCAACTGTAACATTTCACGTACGGTGAGGTGGCGGGTCGGTGGATGGGGGATGTTTCCTCTCTTGAAATTAACTATCGCCTCCACGTACTCCAGCTTCTAGACGCCTTTGATCTGACGGCATCTTGATTAAGTGAATTTGACTGATGGAACTTGGAATTCATCATTTACACACTTGTATACACACCCATATGTACTCGTACATACAGTTGTAAAAAAACGAACATAGCGTTTTACGGGTTATTTTTGAAACATGCGAATATTTTTTTCCCAGTACATTTTCGAGTAAAAACTGTTTAGTATCAGTTTTCGAGAAAATAAAAATTGTCGATAAATGATGATAAAATACTAATTGAACATTAATCCACACCAGCTAGTGTATATATCTTGCTACAGAATATAATAAAAGTATGAATGCCTGTGTGTTAAAATGTCTGTATTTTATCTACTTTATCCGAGCGTGTGTACCCATTGTACTTCGCCAATATCTGTGGCGCAGATGTCTGGTTAATCCTTGGAGGCATGCTAGGATATTAAATATCTCTAATAAAAACGAATTAGGACACACAAACCCACAAGCACACAATGTTCTATACCCTGCTTACCCTTCCGCGATCTACTCGTCCATCTTTCTATTCTCTTACATACTAGTATACCAAAGTATTGCTATTCTTTGCATGTGAATACAGTACTATACAATGGGTTTTCTTCGCAATGATTTTATAGGTAACCATACAAACATACATTATCACTTGTACATGAAGATTATATTCCAACACAACGGAGCATCATTGTTAAAACAAGTTATTAATGTTTTTTTTACAACTGTGACCTGATCTGTCACTTTGTTTCACGGCACACACACCCCTCATGGGACAAGATACTTTCTGACTTTAGTAGTTTTATTGTTGGTTGTTGGCAACGCTGGAGGAACGTTTATCTGTTTGTTTGTTTGTTTGCTGAGTTGGTAGTGATGCTACTATACGTCCAACACCAGCAGCAATGGCGTAACCATCATCTCGTGTATGTTTATCTGTTCTGAAACATAGCATTTTTATAGCACGATGCACACAGATCTGTCTAATATATGTAAGTACGTGTATAAGAGTGTAAGATATGTACGTACACATGCATGTACGAATGTAGATATGTGTGTATGTACGTTTTATAGTGGCACATGTCGATGCCAGTTCCTGGAATAATACTTTTACGCTTTATATTTTCCTGCAAAGTTCTCAGTTATCGTTGTACGATGAATTTGATCCAGTCGGATGCCCTCTAGCGAGGGCAAGAGAGAGAGAGAGAGAGAGAGAGGGATAATAAATATAGAGCCCGATCTCACTCACATATTTACAGTTGACCTGGTCAGTCTAGGAACGTAAATTCTTTAACGTTTTAAGAAAGATGAAGAAAGTTATTGATACCGCAACACAGCACAGTGAACACAAGACAAACAGTTTACAACAAGGTCATTAGTTTAAAATAGAATTACTAAATATACTGTACGCTCATTAAAGAATTACAGAGGTATTTTGTGTTTCCTTGTACGTGCTTAAATCCGTAGTCTGTTTCTTGACATTCCTTTGAAACTCCTGCCAAGGTTGACAACTATATCCTGCTGTCAATGATTAGTTAGTGTATTCAGTATCTCTGCTCTCTGCTCTTGTGTATAGTTGTTATAGGTACTGACAGACAACTATATCCTTCCGAACATGCGGCAATGAACCATTAGTGAACGCACAGCCGTGTGCCGTGTCTGAGGAGTAGACTTGCTTAGAATACGCACTCAGTTAGTTAGTTAGTTGTACAAGAGGGTTGGCTCGGTAACCTAAATTCTGTTGGCATTCGACACATGCGAAACATTTAGCAACATAACCTAACCCATGGATCCATATACATGGCATTAAATAAATGGCAATAGTTTACATGTTTCCCCTTGTGATACTAGTAAGCACAAACCCTCACACACTCACACACAGTGTATAGTATTACATCGAAATGTAGAGCACAGTGGGTGGTCAATATATCTTCTCGTTAATCCACTTATTTACTACGTGTGTAGTCTCATATACACACATACGTTAATCCATAAGTTCTCTACCAACCTATGTATTAACGTAGTAGGTGCCTGCATGCATTTATGCAAGTACGGTAGCCAACAATATATATTTTAAAACAACCGTACTGTTATAGCGGAAGTCATCTGACATTAGTATCAGTGTTGCGTAAATAAGACCTGAGAGATGGAGTATTCGTTATTTCTAGACAACGAAACGCAACGAACGAACGGACGAAAACGAGAAAGAAATGATCTCTGATGCGCAACAGACAGTGAAGCAGAGAGACATAGACAATGCAGCACCCCGGAAAATTGCACGCGCAAACACGTACCCTACATACGAGCATATATATAACGAGTGAGTGAAGCGTAGAAATGAGAACGCACAGAAACAGAGGCGCAACGAGCTAGACAGGTCACACTACCAACATTATACATCCAACACCCGCATTTCCACATCACACCCCTAAAAACACACACATACAAACAATATTTATATACATGTATGTTGTATGTGCAGGACGTCACCCTTCTTTGTGAAATGTTTCTAGTCGGATGTGTCTTAAGAGATTCGTCAAATATTTCATTTGAAAACAGTTTTATACAAATGGTATTCAGTATTGGATTTAGCTGAAAGGAAGTGTACAAATTTGGCTAACCCTCAACTATATTCACCACGGAACTTACCCCTTGTCACGCCCGCTACACACTCAAGGGATTGTGTCCACTGATTCGATATCCGTCAACCCCTCTTTCCAATCTAACATCGTATAAAATTCACCCATTCAAATATAGTAAACAGAATTTACTACATCTACAATCTTATATTTATAAAGAGTAACCCTTTATTCAAACAGCATGTATTAGAATAAAATAAAATGTTTCTCTCATATAATATGCAAAAAACGGCAACTCAAAAACGAAGTTTTTTAGATACTTATCTGACTTTTATAAGAAACCACCGAAGTTGAACTGTGCTTTATAATCAGACAACAATTCATTGATGATAAAGTAATTCGATTGATATGTCATTAATTCTGATTATATCGACGTCAGTGAATCAATCATACGTTTCATTTATTCTGCAGATATCTTCGGACTGACAGATATTCGGGCCGTTGTTATAAAGTAACAAGGACATTGAATATCAGCTGTATCAGTTTGGCATAGACCATTGTCAGTGCAAGCAGTACTAGTGCAAGCGACGACTTATTATCGAACCAGGCCAACTATCAACCGTGAACAGGTAAAAATCGGTAACGACCACGATATACGTCGCTATCTATGCGAGGTGATGTCTGGAAAATTACAGCAATGCACATAAAACTGACAACAATAAAAGTACACAGTACTAAACAGTACAGCACAACGAGAAACTATTGCACTCTGTGTACATGTAGACAGAATGTATGTCTGCTTGGGGCTGTATGTGTGCGTGTGTGTATATGCGGTTAGATACCACTTTGATTGTTACAGAAATCTACCGTTATTGGTGCCATTTCAGTCGGTAATGTCGTCTCGAAACTTTACTCATTCGAATTAAATTGTTTCGTGTTTATGGCAACAACTGGTAGTACATATATGCATGAATGTATAACATGTATGTATGTATGTATGTGTGCGGGGGTTGTTCTAGTAGTTAGTAGTTGGGTATAATAAGTTTTTATCATTATATAGACAAGTATGTACTGGAAACCACACACTCTACACAACACTACAATACACTTTACAATTATCATTCCATCTATAACAAAGATATCTAACTCACAGACAACTTTTCGATTTATCTACTTCACTATCTATTTTCTATAAGCACCAGAGAATATCTTCTTTCCAATATACCTGTATAATATACCGGGTGTCCATAGCTATCTAATATATCATAAAAATCTCAAAGTTTATGATACATTTTCTCCAGAATGAATGACATTTAAGAAACAAACTTGGGTTTAATCGATGGAAGTTTTCGATTCTGCACAACATTTATATTAGAACTTTCGCTTGAAATAGAATAGAGAACGTAATATCGCCAAATAAAAATATAAACACTGGATTCCTTATGTAACATAATTTAGTAACACACCCGGTATAAAGAGGAAATATGTAATGATTTGAAATACAGTTACTTGTTTTATAACTCAAAACCAAATATAGATTTCATTATTTCTTTAAATAAATTTTATAATTATTATCAAAATTACAACAAATATAATAACTAACTGAGTGAAAATCAATATTTTTAAACGGCAACACTAAAAACACAATAATATATTATAGATGTATTTTGTGCTATCAGTTAAATGAATGCGTTGTTGTTGTCATTTAAATTATATGTTATTGTTTACTTGCCAATATGTCATTGTGTAAACTATACCTATTATTATTTATGTTGCTGAACATGTTTAGATAAGGAAAAATTGTATATAGAATATAAAAATAGTTAATATAAATTACCTAATGTAATCATTTGGTTTGATCATACTTTCTGTTATTGTAAATTAAATAGCAATCAATTATTATAATGTTAATGAAAAAACTATGACGGGTAACACTATAGCACTATGTACGATAAAGTAAACATTTAGATTATATACAGAAATTTATGTAGTACCTGTACTAGAATATTTATTATTAGATCCATTAAAAGAAATTTCAAATATAGAAAATTATAGAAAGTCTAAATTTCAAGAACTCCGAATGAGTAACTGAATGTTGCTGTTAACCAATAACAATTTCACATGAACCTAAGTTAAAATCTTTAAAAAAATGCCAGGTAAATTCGTGCATGTATTCTCATAATAATCTTCACAAACTTAAGGCACATTTATAAAAACAAAATATCTTATTTTAAACAGAAACGCGCCTGCTATGTACAAGGAATCGTAACCTCAAGACATATTATTGCAGATAGATATTTCATACATTCACATCAGGAAGTTGATGTGTTAAATTGATCCAATTACATTCAATCAAACGTCACATGGCGCCCGGCCTTGTCAATTATTTAATTACGTTCGTTTATTTTAAAATTCCTTGTTCATTGCACTATATCTTTAGTATTTAGCTATATATGTATGTGCGCAGGGCCAGTCCAATGTTCAACAAGAGAAATTTACACCTCGTCATGTCCTAAACGCGTTCTCTAGATAAATTTATGTTCTGCTGTTTTTCCTCTTCATCCCATTTATCAACCTATTTACTTGAAATTCCATTGGTAAATGTGAAAGAAAATACAATTTAACGAGAGGTCATTCCGTCATATGTGTATTGTACACAATATTTCTCTCTTTTATATACAAGAGTATAGGTACTCATATACATATATACCTACCTTGTACTCAGTATTTCCATATAAAATATATTCCCCTGCAGTTCTGTAAATGATTTCACTGGCTACAAAAACAAACACACGTGTCATGTTTTAACATTCCGTTCAAACGGGTTATTTTATTCATACATAGGAACGTATGTACATACACATGGTCATATATTTAAACAAAATAAATCGTGGTTTGTCGGAAATATATACATATGTTCGTAAAATATACATACATCATTAAATATAGCTGGCTGCCAACACAATTCATACATATTTATTTACACTTTATAAATGTACATTCACGGCATATTATTTTAACAGTAATTTCATTCATGTTTAGTTAATAAAACAGAATTTTTTTGAAAAACATACGCAAAACTCTTTTTATTAAATGTGACTATTATATTATTTAATTTACAAAAAGTTTGGCAAATTGTTTTGACACAATAAGATAAATATTTTAATACAGCAACACAAATGGTATTCTATTTTAGTATATCTAAATGTTTGAAATATATCGGCAAGGTGATGCCGAATATCGGAATATTAGTACGAGTTCATGTGCGGTTAATATTTGTATGATGACCATGAAAATTCGTAACAACGTCCATGAAAACAATTAAAGATAATCCAATCTTATCATATTCTGACAACACAATTGCGCAACCATATTCCATAACAAAATCACTAACCCACATGAAATATATACCATACTACGATACATATACACTACGTAACAGTCTTTATAAACATTTTCTTGGTTTCTAAAAGTTCTTGCAAGTCCACAAGTTCTTCAATCATCAGGTTTCTAAACTTTTCATTGTCATGGTACATATCGAGTACATATTTGCTTCGTTCGTCGATGAGTGTTTTGAAGAAATCCGGCATTTTCATCGCTTCCTGCAGTAGTTCTTCCGGAAGATACAATAGTGCCATGTCACTGATAGCTTGAATCTTGGCTTCGGGTGCTTTCAATTTACACGTGTCTAGTAATTCCGCATAAGGTAATAGTTCTTCAACATCCAGGTCATTATTCGCCAGTGCCTCGCCGAAACATTTGTAGTAATGCTGTAACAGTTCCCCTTTATGTTCTCTCCTGAAGTCTGCCGTCGTATTCCCGTAGAAGAACAACTCAACATCAAACGCTGGCAAACAATAGCGAATCATTTGAAAATCTACCAGTTGACATCCTTCTAAATGCCCGGTTTCACTGTGTTTGAACATAATATTATTCGCCCACAGATCGCCGTGGACACATGTAAACCTATATCTCTCAGTGTCCTTCTCCAAATCCGTTTCTCCTACTTTTTCCTCCTTCAACAGTCGTTTGAATTCGTCCTTATTCACCCTGTTCTCTGGCAGTGCATCGATAACAGCTTGTAAACTTTGTACGGCCGACTCAATTAACTTTGTTGTTGGACTATCCTCTACACCACTGTAGAATTTCTCTTCAAACTCTTCAGGAAATGCAGTGTTCAGTCTGTATTTGGCACCGGTTTCTTTGGACTTTTGTTCTTCATAGATGATGCAGTACGCGTGAAAATCTGCAATTGTTCCCAGTGCCACTTTGCACTGTTCCACACTGAAGTTAGCGAGACGTTGAGCTGCTTTGTACCCACTCACGGCAAGGTCTTCTAGCACCAGTATGTTCTCTTTGCCGAGAAAAAATCTTGGTGCAATCTGTTTGTATTTACTCAATTGTTCAAATTGCCTGAATAGATACGTATAGAGAAAACATTCCCTATGAAATACATCCATCGTACGTGACAACTCGGCCAGGAATCCGTTATGAGTTAATAGACATTTCACGAAGAATTTCCTACTGTGCGTACAGTCTGACTTGTCACCTTCGCTGTAGGTGATCTCCAGCGAATAATGCTCAGACAGGTAACCCTCCACGTCTCCGGACAGAGAACGGACCGTGTGACTGACATATGTGACGGATGTGGATTGGAAACAGTTGTTCAAAATCTGCTGGCACTCGCCGGCACTTAGCACATTGACTGGATCTACCGACATCCTTGCTGTAACATGTCAGAAAATCATTCACATTCATAAACCTTATAGCCCATGTACTATTTTAGACTAAAATGTAAATTATTTTAAAACTATTTTAAAGTGAAACATGCTTACATAACTGCTATAGTTCATAAACACTTGAAGACTGATACAATTTGTATTTCTTTCAGATTAAACATTTTTATGCCAAGCTGATAACTAATTATCATGCCATCCAACTAATCCAGGTCATAGAGTAATGATTGAGAAACTGATAGCAACTATATTAATATTGAAACATAGAAGATAAGATAACAAAAGTAACATGTATTAAGAGTTTTCAAAAGTGCATATCATTGCATGGCGATATGTGTGTGTGTTAAATGAATAGTAATGAGATCGCTCGCGAATTAATGCTTATTGTGGTCAATCGACATTGATGTTTCATTATATACACATACATACACACAGAACATTATAGAAAAGCTAGTAAGCTAATAATACTTACAGTTTAACAATGCAACTACACGTGATTCTTGAATCAGCACTCGAACTACACTGTCTTACGTGTTACGTGTTATATGATAATGGAATAACAAACTAATATGTTCAATATGTTGTGTAAACAACACACGTAATTAGTGAAGTATTTTCCACAACTGAGCCGTTTTGTGATGGCATTAAGTGTCAATTAATGTCTTATTAATCCACTGTACACGTGAACATATACTCAATTTTATCTTATCAATTCACATGTAAATTAATATTTTATCGACACAAACAACACTGACGTAGTTTCGTCAAAATTAGGACAGTATTAAGAAAAACCAGTATGATAAAATCCAAACTGAAATATACTAATATAATTAGGTTTTTCAACTCTAAAACAATCAGCTTTGTATGAAACAGGTTTTGTGGAAATTTTGGAAATATTGTATTGCAGTCAATGAACGTCATAATGATAAATTGATAGTACGCCACTGTGTTTAGTATACGGATTAGATGTAAGCAGTTAATTAACCTATATTCTATCTCATAACTAGCGGCACCATCTTAATTTGCTTAATTACTGTTTCTTTAAATCATGACGGTGCAATTTTGCATTAAGCAACAGTGTTGGAAATATTGAAAACATAAAGCGATAATAATATTGTACAAGCAGCTACAGGTGAATAACATATTGCACAATCACCGATAAAGTGTAGTTGAATATAAATAGTAACGCATAAATACCTTCTCACAGTTGACTGTTTGTTGATTGTTTTATATAATATCCACTGTACAGAACCAACAACTGAACTACCGGCATTAAAAATTGATACAACCTTCAACCAATCACCGTGATAGTGTTACAGAGTTACTGTCGCTGTAAGCAGCAACGTTCAACTCAAGTGATCATTGTTATGAACACGATGCACAGCCGGACAAACTGTGAGTTAGCTTGCTAACAACTACTGAACTACTACCACTTGTAACCTTTGTATGTGTATGTATGACATCGCATTGTTATACTGACACACATACACACATCGCGAACCTCCTTACGAAATGATGAAATACTGAACACATGACCAACTATATATGTTATGTTAATTAATAAGTTTCACATGAATTTTAATTTCATTTGCTGTTATCGTTCATACAAAAGGTTAATAATGAAAAGTTGGGAATAAATAATTTTTTATCAGTTTACTGAATGACTCATTGTACAATTATGAAAACATTCACAACTGCATTCTTGCGAAATACTGCATGTACTGAATATTTCTATTGAGTAATTTATTCCAATTAAAATATTTTTATACAAATAAAAATATATTTTCCTCGTTTACTTCGTGGTATCTCATATTTTTTCAATAAAAATATATATTTCTTTACTTTGTATAAACCACATTTATTATATTATTGCAACATGTTTCAACAACATTGTGTCATTTTCAAGCAAAATCAAAAATTAATATTAATAAACAACACATTATATATTTTTTATATATATTTGCAGTTATCTTTTGTATATAACTTTAAGTAACTAGGAAATCAGGCAAGTATATAAGGAAGAGGAAATAATGGGTTAAAACCACCACTTAATTACTGGTAAAAAATAGAAATATACAGAAGTGTGCTGTCATTTTTAACATGAAAAATAATATTAAAAATAAATAAAAGTAGTACAGTGTGTCATTTTATCACGCTTTATTACTAATTATAATAACATCACATTTATTATTGTTATGACATGGATTAAATACACTAGATATACAAGTCTGCTATGAACTTGTTATATAAATATACATACATTTTTTATAAATGAATTGTTGTCAATATTTACATTTATATACTCATACTTACTAACCGATAAACTATTTAGTTCTATGTGTACGTTGGCGGGGAGATCAGCTGTTCTGCACGCTCACTAAATACAAGGTCACTGAACTAAAGCATTATTAACTACACGCAATCACAGCATCAGTATCAGCATCCGCTGTTACAGAATCCTTGATGAAAGTCAGACATGTTAGTTTTATATTCACCAAGTCTTAAAGCTTTCATTACAATTCATTCGCATAACAGAACAAAATAATAAAGACAACATACAGGAATATGTAGGCAAATTATTGCAGAACATCATGTAAACTAAGAACCATTAAAACTATTTTAATAATATGTAAAGTATGTTCTACTTTACGAGTGACTTTTATATTTTGATATCAACATTAATTCATAAACCTGAGCAAGGTCACACTAACTTTAATATTCACTACGATTTATAAAAATTGACAAACTTTCTATTAGATTTATTTATCAGATTATAAATAAATAGACACAACATATAACGCACGACTGTTACGCAATAGTAATACACGCACACAATCACTTACGCTTCTGCAAACATACATAAACGTACATACATACAGACACACGGCACAGCGGAGAGGCATATACTACGTAATAAAAGCAACATTTGAATGCACTTGTAATACTTTATTGTACTCCCTGATAAAAATGCACAACATATCCGTTTCCTCTTTCAAACAACAACGACATTGTACAATACACGGATAAAACGGAACATCTGAATGGATTTTACAAAAATATATGAATACATTTTGTCACTACAATAACGCATAACAAATCACACGTTGACGGCGCCAGCCTAGATATATTAAGCTATTATTTACATACCCCACCCTATATGTGAACCTACAGAAATGAATTAGTGTTTCACCAAAACTCCATGTAATTCGTACAAGTCCTCCTCGAGAACTACTCTGTATTCTGGGTCCAACTTGAACGCATCCTTCCTCGTAGTCTGCGTGTCATTGTACATTAGGTCCTTGAAATCATCCTCTTCACTTGATAGAGCATTTTTCAGTAGATTAAAATCAAGAAACTGCATAGAATGATTCATCGCCACTTGCAACTTTACACCTAGAGTTAGACACTCCATATCTTCTTCCAAACTTGATCTAGAAAAAATGTCCTCTATGGAATAACCACGGTCCTCTACGATTTCCCTCAGACATTCATAGTAGTAATCTACGAATTCTTCGAAGTGATCCTTACGCAACGACACCCGTGTATTGTTGTAGATGGCTAGTAACACGTCCAATGCCGGATAGAAGTATCTAATAAGTTGATAATCCAACAGGACACATTCCACAGCCTGCTCACCTTCATGTCTGAACATCATATTATTCGACCACAAATCTCCATGACCACATGCCTTGCGAGACTTCAGGTCTGGCGCGTACAACTTTAGCAAATCCAATTCCTGAATGCATTTCTTAAACTTCATCTTCCATGCTTCATCTTCTGGGAAGAAATCTATCATATCCACGAGACAATTGACTGACGATCTCATGAAGCTGGGACCAACAGATGTTTCGTCTTCAAATGTGTAGAAAACTTCTTTCAACTGTGTAGGATAATGTTGATCGAGCCGGTAGACAACACCAAGTTCTTTGGACATATCTTCTTCATAAACGTAACTGGCCGCATGGAATTTTGCTAGAGACTTCAAACAGGCCTTCATCTCGGAAACAGTGTAAAACTTGGTTCTACCGTTGAGTTTAAAGCCCCTAACTTTCAGGTCCTCCAAGACCATTGTCTCATTATTCTTGCACATGTACATCTTTGGCGCGAACGTAATGTTGTATTCACGTTTGGCATATTCCTGTAGTAAAGTGTTGTACAGGAATATCTCCTTTACGTACACGTTCAACGTATCGGCTATGTCGATCTGTGTTTGATTCTTTGTTGGTTTCGTTTTAACGAAATAGTTAGCCGTGTGCAAGGTATCAGCATCATCTGTCTCTGTATAAGTTATTTTCAACATATAGTGGTCCCCAACGAAACCGTTCAAATCCTCTGCGAGGAATTCATAATTCCGGTACTGAATTTTCGGGTTGTTGTTAAAGCGTAAGTGCAGCAGATGTATTAAGTCTTCTTTGCTCAGGTTACCAGGTAACGATGCCATTGTAATATTATCCCTGTACATGAATAAAATAGTGTAAATACAATACAAACATATTCAAACATATTATGTACACATACAGTAATTCAAATTCTACGAGCAACAATATCAACAATACAGAGTGTTTTTTTTAATCTTTAAAAACCAATCAACAAGAAAATTAACGAAAATAGTCTAATAATTTTCACAATTTTGCACAATTATTTTTAAACATATCCCGATAAAAATATAGTTATCTCAGATAGCGATAAAATTTCTATGAAAAATACTTACAAATAATTTTCTTTTATATTGACAATTGCTATGTTGACTAGATACACTTAATAATTTGTAATGAATTATTATTATTATTATAAATTTAATAATAAATTCCACAAATATATTCTAAAATATTACGATACGTATCGTACGTTTTGTTCGCCAAATGACTAGAAAAAATACTGAATGAAGTTGAAACTTGTCTGCTGTGGATATTTATAAAACCATGTGCCGCAGTATTGTGCAATAAGTTCCAAGAATTCACGCGGTTATCGGCCGTTACTTGAAGAGTCACTTTTTCACTGTAACTACTGATATACGAGACCAGAGCCAATGATACACTTAACATCACTGATTGTTATCACTTACTTCAACACAATATCAAGGTCATACGCTTATAAATATATAATAAATCTCAAGTGCACAGTATGTGATAAAGTCAATGTTTGTATGGGTTGCTGTGGCTTTTTCTCATGCATTTGAAATCATACACTGACTTACATAAATTCAATGTAATTAATGCAAACAGTATATAACAAAAAATGTTTTACAGCACAAACACAAAATATGGATATATTGAGAGAAACCGTAAACAGAGAACTGAGGGTTCAAAATTAGACAGGCCTAACAGCTCAAGCGACAATTAAACACAAGTCCTTGAGAGCATATGGCGCGAACAGTCAAGTACAAACTGATAAAACACTAATAACTTTTATTGGTTAACATATCACCAAAATCTTACATCTGGGAAAATACAAATCAAACAGTCGCTAACAATTACATCTAGTTGATGGATTACATTATAAAAGAAGACTGGAACGAATAGTTTAATGTTTCGAAGCGTTGTACAGTGCATCCCGTAGATCAAACAGCGATTCATCAACTATCTTCTTAAATATTGGATGCTTTCTGTAAGCTTCAACGGACAATTCGCATTTTTTGGAGTAAAACGCATCTTCTAACGAATCACTACCCTGTTGAACTTTTTTAGTTAAATCTTCTTTCGGCATATAAATGACAAGAACTACTGAAGCTACTTGCACCAGTGCTTCGACCAACACTAGCTTAATAGTTTCATAGAAATCTTCCAGGGACATGATGTCGGCTAAATTATATCCGTACTTGTTTAGTATTTCACCCAGAGTATTATAATAGTACCGATACAGTTCATCTAGATGTTCTTTCCTATATGCAGCATCAGTGTTGAAATAAATGGCCAGGATCACATCCAAAGCTGGATAGAAATACCTGCTTATCTGGTAATCAACCAGACAGCACGATACAGCTTCATCACCATCGAATTTGAACAGCATATTATTCGACCACAAATCGCCGTGTGTAGTAGTTTTGGGGTATCTAGTGTCTGTGACAAATATCTTTCCTATCGTGTTGTTTTTCAGAAGTTCCTTATATTCCTTCTTGTACTCCTCGTCGTTGGGCAATTCATCAATGAGTCTGTCTATTGTCTCATATGATGTGGTCCACCAGTGCAGTATACGACCCTTCATTCCACGGTACTGCGTGAAATATACATCTTCCAGTACATCACGGTACTCTTCTCCCAAACAGAACGGTTTGCCCAGTTCTTTCGATTTGGTCCTCTCATAAGCGAACCCAGCGGCATGAAACATCGCCAGTGACTTTAGCATACACTGTAGTTTGCTCAGATTGTACATTGTCTGTCTTTCGGGCAGTCTGTATCCTTTAAGCGTTACATCTTCCATGACCAGTGTCTGATCAGGAATAGTGTAGTAACTCCACGCAGAGAAACTGGTATCGTATCCGTACTTTGCAAACTCCTTGAACAACACATCATACAGGCATATCTCACGTTTATATATGCTCACTTCATTAGCTGATTCTTGTTGAAGTTTATTGTTTCTTGATTTGGTTTTCACAAAGAAATCAGCTTCCTTTTGTTCCCCGTCCACGGAGTATATGATCTTTAGCTTATAATGTTCACCCATGAAGCCTTCTGCATCTTCAGAGATTGGTTTCATGGATGCAGATATGGTTTTAACGTTGACATTGTTGTATCGAGCTTGAAGAATCGCATGCAAATCTTCATCAGAGAATAGATCTTGGCCCATGGTGATACTAGAAAAATTATTCAAAAAACTAATAACGAATTACATTAGTTGTGTAAATATGTTGTGGAAGGTTTTTTTTTAAAATTATCAAAGTCATGTGCTATGCAAATATTATATTATAGATAAGCAAGATAAACATTTTTGTTTGAATGTGGATTTAATCAATAATATTCAAGCGAAATTATCATGATTAACGTATTATTGAGAGTAAAATATTGATTCTTATATTGATCGATTTCATCTTACAACGTTATCCTATTTATTTAAGCAAGATTAATATATACTAACAATAATATACATTCTTCTGACTGCAATATGATATGTGTACAACAATTGTATTAGTTCATTCTGATTATGATTTTACTTGTTATTGTCTTTAATACAAGTCTTAATAAGTTAATTAAGTTGGTGGGAGGTATAGTAGGCGTGTAGTTAGACTCATTTACATCCTCTGAATGTATTTAATCACTAAATGTATTCTTCAATCTACACGCAAACATTTGCCGGACAGCTGTGTTATTAAATCAGTGTTAAACAATTGCTCTACTTACATGTTTAGTTTAGTAGCCGGTGTCTCAGTGCACACGCACGCAGTAGCAATGTCTGCAGTTCACAATATGTGTCTATAGACGACAAGTGAACTAAACGTTTATACCATAACGAATAAGTTTATAAGTGTGTACACACATTGTAAAAGATTAAAGTAGAGCTTGATAACAAAATACACGAATTATGTAAATAATATATTTAACCTTCTGCTCGTAGAAATAGACCGGCGAGCCATATTTACACTAGGTAAATTTAGACTACGCTACAATTGAGGAATATTTATTTTTGTTCAGTAAAACAATGATGTATCTTATATTGGATGTTGCCAATAGTTACTTCCACATCTCAGTCAATGTTTTTTTGCATTGTTAAGGCCATAACTGGAAACTTGACGTCATCAGATACGTGGCCTGGATTTCCATCAGAACTGACGGGGAATTCCTATAAAATACGTATACA
>JAGJTL010000059.1:4706469-4717059 GCA_022063505.1 Calosoma granatense
ATATATATATGATGCGTTCTTACGCAATACCATGTAACCATAATCGTATAGGTATAAATAAACGATAAATTTCATTTATATGCAAATTTCATAGAAGAAGATATTTTTTTAATTAAGCATGGACAATACATTAATATTCATTGGAATTTTCTTTTTTTACCATACAAGCGAAAGGCGTATGTCTTTTATATTGGAGAGTCCGTACAGTGTTTGTGAAAATAACGTTAACAACTAAAAGCCAATGTTCAAGGAAATTAATCGATATTCAAGGTATATTTTTCCACCTTGACGGACACGAGTCGTGTAAAATGATAGTTTTTATAAATTATTTTATAAAGTATTTGCAACTGTTTTTTTATCTAATCAACCTGAACATGTGCGATATTTGTGTTCTATTTTAGTGTCATATTGTTTATTTTGACAAACAATGAGTTTTACTAAACTTAAGCAAGGTAGATTGTACTGCTATTATAAACATATTCTTTGCAGTACTTTTTCTTATGTTGTGCCAACCGAAAAGAACCAGCCGAGTTAAATAATTACACTGTAGACTATACTAATTGTGATTATACATTATTAAATTCGACAGACATACTGCAGTCTTCAAATACGATTATTATTAAATTCGATAGAATTAATTAACTGAAGACTAAAGTTTCACTTTTCAAATACGGTACAGCAGTTTGATTGACCCAAAGAGAGCACTGCTGATAACAGCTCTCTACCTATATATGTATGTTGTGTCGATTCAAGTTTGTCGTGTACACATATATTACGGTATATACCCCGTAAAGCGTGCGAAAGGGTTGCACATAAAACACAATTACCGTAGATTATAGAGTACAGGACGCAGTAATCCAATATTCGCCGCACGGAGAGCGTACTCAACCTGTCAATATTTAATAAATGTATGCAATATCATCGAAAGCGGGGGCAGGTAACGTGTGCGCCTACGGCTGGCTGTTACCCGTTATACAACCGTGCAACACTGGTCGTGCAGCGTTCAGGCGCACATGTGCATTACTGCTACAGCGTACAGTGAATAAAATACAGTAGAATATACCTGCAGTAACAGACGCTAAATTTAACACAGAAACACTGCTTGTTTTATGCAGTAGTAGATTTATTAGTTAAGCATACATGTAGCAATGAAATTAGTTACAAATTTACTTGAAACAATTACTACATACGTACATACAAGATATGTGTGGTATGGACAGATATATGTATGTAGGTATGTATGTATATTATGAATGGATGCATAAATTGTTAGCTCAGTTAAGTTGCACGTGTAACGTATATAGTTGTGTGTATGTATGTTATAAGTTGAAATGTGTGTAGGTTGATCTTTAGTACAGATTCTCTGGATATATACAACTCATCTCGCACCTCAGGCTACCTGAGCTCCAATTTAACTTTAGGGTTAGCTTATCAACTAACACACTACTATATAAATACATACATATATATATATATATATATATATATATATATATATATACACATATAAAGTGTACCAGCTTTAACCAGAAACAGCAGTTAACTGTCTTATTCTACACAAGCATACACCTAATGTCCTGCACCCAACCCTGTGTGTCTGTGTATGCGTGACTCCCTGCTTTAGGGCACCCGATACTAACTGTAATTAATCATCTGTTTATTATAAATGAACTTCCTAAGCCAAACTCCCATTGGTCGGTGTTTTTAACGTACTATTACGTCCTGTATATATTCCTCTATTGTTCCTTGTGCTGTACATTGTATGTATTACCTGTGCGTACATAATTCCTACATATGTATGTGTTATCAGGAACAGTACACTTGTTCACATATGTAAAAGAATCACAAGGGATCATACTTTGTCTCTCTCTCTCTCTTTTATACATTGATAAGAATGTGCGAGTATATAACGTGTACTTTTACTCAACACAGAATAGGCTAGATAATTTGTATCCATTTCTTTTTAAATTAGAATAAAATACCTGTATATACATGTATGCCTGTGTCTGTTTCAATTTTAGAGAGAGATAGCATGTATTTTCAGTTCTGCTGTTCCATGCAGACATATGCAGGACCGGATTATTAGAATTTAGGTCAACATGAAACCAAGATCCTATATGTACTGACTCTTAGTATGAAATATTTGTGTGTGATAAGATTGTAATGAATTATTACATTATTGTGTAATAAATAATGCATCTTTAATTGTGACACAGCTTTGCACGTCTAAATTCCAACTATAATCCGGCCCCGCATTACGTATCATGTCCATCATTTGTACAATTAACGTGTTCTGTACATAATGTTCAATTGTACATTTAATAACTAGACATACGGACATTGTCAAGCTGTGTGGTAATATCGACCATATCATCTTTTATTTACTTCATGCACTGCAGTCTACGTTATACATCCCTAGTGAATTGATACGTCCATATTATTTAGTCTGTTACTGCATATATGTAAGCCCATACTGCACAATACAGAGCACCTAGTATAAAATTCAAGTTACATTCACTGTGTATAGAAATCTGGAACACACACACACAGAGAGAGCATCTTTTAACGAATTTATTGAATTGTTCTGTGGAATTGTGCAATGTGAGCTCAGTTTTATTTCTGACTCTCTGAACTGCTGAACCAAATACTTGTTTGCAATCGACACAGCGGCGCTATAAGTTACTGCATCGGGGACTTGGGACTGGGTGTGTTAGTCGGGTGGTAGGGTTGGGTATGTGTACCGAATTCGTTGAATCAGCTCCAGTATAACACTCACACACGTATATGGGAGAGTCAGCTCTGGTTGCACTGTACTGTACTATTCTATGCTATGCTCCCGGGGTATGTTCCGCACTCGACATCCGCTACAGCGTATGTTTGTTTTATCTCACAGAATTACTTTACCGATATCTACTGAAGTTTCCATAATAAAAGTGCATAGTACACATAGGTACATACTAACATATCAAACTAATATATACACGCAATATTATTTTTCCTTATTATTCCTCATATAATATACAAATAAAAAATACAATAAATAAAATATTTACATATACAGATGTTTATAAGACACTTCTAAACATATACAGTGAATTTACAAACACATATTTCGATCCTTTCTATTAATTTGTATACATACAGAAATTAAAACACAAACGTATAAATGTACAGAAATATGTGTACACACAGATAAATATATAGTTCATAGACATATAATTCTGACAACTTTGTGAATAGTTTCATATCTATTTCATAGTTTAATAGATACATATGTATATATTCACCAATATACATACATATATTCTAACCAAAGTACCGAAAATCAAACTGTGCTGACTAGAGTGACTATATGTTACATTATCTCTGTCAGTTGCAGCTCCACTCACACACACACATGTAGAGAAATTCTACGTTTATGACGTCATTGGTTTAAAGTAATAACTAAAAGAACAGCCAGTGTGGTAGAGGTTTTGCACCCTTGTGTATGTGCACCCTTTGATTATTCCGTTTCCTTTTCGTTGCAGTTTAAATTTTGCAACCCTCTGACGGATGTACAGTACTGTAGAACCCTCTATGCTACTACTGCGGTACTAATCACATTACATCACTAGCAGCACACATGAGCATTGGTCGAGTGAATGTGCACAGCTATCAGCAGTTCTGCAATATGAAATAGGATTATGAAAAATTAGATACACTCTTAGTGAAATTGCATTCCCAACTTTTCATCATTGATTCGTATGGTTTCTATAGACCACATACGTACGTATATACATTGAACTCTGTACTACTGAACATATGAGTACATATGCCCTCATAGCCCTTACTCTGGCATTTATTACATGAAACTGCAAGCTATATTTTTATTCATTAATTTTATTTCACTATATACAGAATATACCGCGAGTATAAGTCTGTAATTAAATATCGTATTTAGTTTTTATTATAAATCAAATATGTATAATAAAAAAAATTAAAATTATCCAGCACTCATGCAGGAATGGACTAAAAATTATTTCAGAACGGGCAATATATAATATAAAATTTGGCAAGCGAGGGACGGCAAAGAAAATCTAAATTTTTGCAAATATTTATAATTATAATGTCCATGTCCAATTATTTCGACCCGTTATTTACTTGAATTAATAATGTTTGTAATTCTGTACTATTTTGCTATTTTAATCATCTTTTATTTTTTTAGACAAGAGAGAGTAATCCTTCGTGTACTTACATACATACATGTATATAGGTATGTGTAACAGATCAATATACGTATGTAGTGGTGTTAAGATGTGATCGAGGATCACTGACGCGCACACACATGCACGCGTCTAGTTGATCCGTGCCGCGTGTGTTCATGCAGCCGCGATGATAAGGAGATGATCCGCCAGGATAATCCAGGACAAATTTCCCTGCCCTATATCCCAGTGTACGAAATATAAAAATGTACCCCACTACGTCTGTCTATTTAATGCTTCTGTAATGTATAAAGGTGAATGGATTTACCCTTGACACGTGCTAGAGTAAAGCTATCCTATAATTCGGTATGTCTGTGTGTATATATGTCTAGGGGATACCCAACCCTCCCCACCACCAGCCGCTATGGCTGATTAAGAGTCAATCTGTATAAGTGACACACGTATATTTTATCGGTATCGTTAAAAACTTTTATTGTCGTGCTTGGCAAACGACGACCTGTGGAAATATTCAGCAAATTTAACGATAAAAGAACATAAGCGTAACGATTCTGAACTTAAAGGTAATTTTTATTTGACATAAACATGTTTATAACCTAACTTTACATTATTTAAACATAGCATATTAGTTTTGCATGTTGAACAAGACTGTAGTGATATTGCCAATACTATGGACTTTTAGTTTATATTAACATAGTTTCAGACGTTGATACGCCACTGGCTGACTGACGTACTAACCAGGTGCGAGCACGTATTGTTCAGTATCTTGTATCTGCACGTTGCTCTCTGCTCTTCCATTCTCAGACACGGGGTGTGAGTCGATATAAAGACGGTAGCTAGTAAGGACAAACAACAGGACGGGGTGTAACAGTATATGTTCTCCGTTGTTAAACGTGATTGTCAAACATTACACCCGACACAACGAGTTTGTCAATGGCCTGTGCTCTCTTGGGTGAAATTCTATGTTAATGGCAACGATTTCTTGTTTAGTGCATGCAAATCTCAACAAAACAGACACCTCTCCATCCCCACTCAAATCCGTACTTTGGGCACAACACAGAGTTCTCAGAAACTGAACTTACCTCTGTATTATCAACAAGAACACGTATAAACACAACGACACTGTCATTACAAACACACAGGCACAACTTTTATTCATATGCACACAGATTTGTTGTGTGCCTTAGTTTTCTAAAAGATCTGACACAAATACAAGGGTCTCGCATATTCAAATTTCTAAGAAAATAACTTAAAATAATTTTTGTTTTATGTAATTCTTTGTCGACTATATGTTGTAAATTATGTTTAATAAAATTTTATGATTTTTAAACATCCAGCCGGCCCTGGTCATGACATAAGCATTATAAAACTGATTGTATATTGTTAATTTTTCTCTTAGATTAAATATAGTATCTGTTAAATACAGTATCTGTTTATAAGTTTGTTGTGCTAACCTGTTATTTCAGTGAGTGTATGATCGTTATTGTATTGCTAAGTGCATAGACATACCCAGCTGGCCACGGTTCTAACAAACTAGGAACATTATAAAATCATTTGTACGCTATTAACAATACACAGTATTGTGATTACTGACCGAAGCGCTTGCAGTTCCACCTGCGCATATTCATACAATAGAGCATCGTGCTCAAACAAACTTACTGCAAAATACTGTAACAATAACATATATATGGACATAACCTAAAATCATAGTCACACTAGCTACAGAAAATAACTTCAAATATGTTGAATGTGAATTAAAACCAAATTAATATCAGTGTTGTAGTTATATATATAAATCATAAGCACATTTATTTCACTAACGCACTTGCAGATATTTGATTGTAATTGGAACTTCGACAAATGTCAAAACACACACTATATTTTTAAGTTTAGGTTTTCCTGTATAGGTTATATTTAAAACAAAATTCAGAATAATCACAATATATCATTAAGCATATGTTACAAATAATAATAATAAGACACAGCTTTAATAATGTCAATAGTTGTTAACTGTTTGTAATGTTCCAGACCTGTCGTAGTTTATACTTGATGGTCCGGAAAGTCAAGATGGCCTGGAGCTGTCACTTTACACCGACCGCTGGCTAATCGACGATGGAAACCAAGTTCACAAACTCTGTGTGTGACCACTGCCTTCTCACACTTAACAAAACTAGTTATTAGTTAACTACTAACTAACGTATGTAACTGTATAATCCTTCATTCTACTTTAAACCTATATGTGCATGTTTACAAATATTTTTTAATTTTCCACTAATTTCCAACATCAAAAAAACGCACGCACAAATTGATGAAACCGCACAGAATAATTAAAAACTCTTTTGCAGATAGCTTCATCAACTATGTATGTATGCATGCGTATGTGTTTGTAAAATAATTTTTACAAAGTCTACAACAATGACGGTGAATTTAATCTGACCAGTCTGTAAGAGTAATAATAGCATTACGTCATACCAAGTTTTACATGAATATTTAGAGAATTTAATTTCATGTTTGTAACAGAAAGAGTTATCTATAACCCATGCTCACATACACACACTCTCTATGTTGCATGTACAGTGTTCAATGTTTATCTTTGATGTTAGAAAATTAAATTTTCATACATGTTCATTTTGTCATCGTTTAATACGGAAACAATCATACACACCGTTACGGTCCTGTGTATGTTCAGGGAGGCGGCTGTCAGCAGCAAGCATAGCTTACTGCTGCCCTATGACTCGATAATTAGTCCCATTACTTCTGCATAGCATGCACACACACACACACACATATAGAGTGATAAATCTTTTGGTCGAAAGATTATTTTTCAGTAAGATTGATTACACATTAATTCACACCCTGATTAATTCGATATAATTGCAAATATTTTTTATCAGATACTCATATTTCACACAAAGTTCTCTCCGCTAATACCGCCACCCTCCCATGGCACAGCTCATTGTGCCGTTTTAGTCGTTTATTCACCCGACGCCTGTCTGTCCTTTTATTATTTCCGTGTGCCCTTTTTTATATATTTCGCCCTGTGCGTTTTTTTTTCAACCGTTGTTCAAACAATGAAGCATTTATCACAAAATGCACGGGTGCGTAGGTTCTTTGTCAATTTTGAGTCTTGGATTTTCGCACGTGCCGATTTTGAATCATCACTTTTATACTTTGTCCTATTCCTGTCTCTGTTCCGTTCTAACGACTTTCACCATTCGTCAGTGATATTATCGGTGTTTATACTTCGTTCGTTCGTTCGTCGTTAACATATTCGCACACACACACACACAGAGAAAATACAAACTCAAGTCTTTAATTATGTAGAATTTGTAAGTATATGTACAGTAATGTATTTGTATATACATGCCGTTAGTGAGAGCGAGAGAGAGACAGAGATAGGTAGTAGTGTAGATAAAAGGATGTGATGAAACCACCAACTTGAACAAGATTAAAAAAAACAACGACGTAAAGTTCAAATTGTCGACCCTTTATCTTGTATTAAGTAAACTACCATCATAAATATAGCCCTTACCGCGCACCACCCTAATCCGGCAGTCCTCGACTAGATAGTACTTTATACTGTCTCTCTTTGGTACAACACTCTAAGAATCCGCTTACAACCCCCATATATCAGTGCTAGCAACATTTTATTAAAAGTGCTGAAGCGTCGGGAAAATTGCAATGCTTTGTAATAATCACAAGCGTAAAGTGGATCTTCCTCTCTTCTGGTTGCTTGTGTCTTGTACATGAGAGAGAGAGAGAGAGAGGGAAGTTTGTAAGAGACGGAGCACACACACACACACACACACACACAGTACAGTACAGTGTACTGCTGTATAGCGACTGTGGTAGGTAGGCACGCGCGTGCTTTTCTCAGGCCAAGAGTTATTACATCCCCTTGCCAGCGTGCGACGCATACCGATCTGTGTGAATGTCTACATTCGGAAACAGCCCTGCTCAAAAGAATAACATCTTTTCCATCGGCTGCACACTTGCTCCCTCAACACAAAGTAATTTGGATCAAATTAAATTTTAAATCCCAGGATTTCGAAGCAATGCGTGACATAGTGTAATTGGTTTCACATACATGTGCACATATTCCTATATAGGTAAACGTACTACGTTAAACAATATAAGTATTGTGTAATTATTTTTTCTTTAACGTAAAACAGTACACTCACATCGCAGCTAGAGTTTAAATTGGTTTATTAAAGTTTACTGTACTTTTTTGGGCTAGTAGGTATTAATAAATTTGTAATATTTTGTACAAAACATATTAATTGGTTACAGTAAAAACTGTACGATGTTTAAACTGAAACCTAGTATAGAATATAGGCACTATTATGACATAGTTCTTCGCTAAAAATTGAAGAATAAGAAGAGAGGTCGTGCAGGATTACCAGTTAGACAGAATAAGCACGTGGAATTTAAGGGTCAAGAGGCATTTTTTGATTTTTTTTCTTCGCCTGTTTGATTGAATGTCAAAATGTTTCCACTCAACAAATAAATTTTGAATGTACCCGCATTCGTTTAGAGTGCAAATTTTTTTCTAGTAAGCTGTTTTCCAAAAATTTACCGGGTCACCCTTAGTTAATAGTCCGGCCCTGAAGACCCTTAACTCAGTGCTTAATCCGACCCTGGAGAGAAGTGTGAGCTAACGTGTTCTCGTGGTTACAAGTTTGTTAAAATTCGCCGAACAATAAAATTGTATTTTAGGAAAAACGCTGATAAAAAAATTGGTAATATTATAACATTCGTAAAAAGTTGCTGTATCAACGCATGTATACGTCTTGTTCTAAAAAATGACTAGTTTATAAGTTACACGTGTAGTTTGGATATTTTTTTTATAATTCAGTCTCATGTGTATAATAATATTATCATTAGTACTGCTATACATACACACACATGTTGTGTGCAGTCAGGAACGTACAGTTCTAACAGTGACAGTGTTCCTGGAATCGATAGCAACATGTGACAGGTTGGTTGACTGGTTAGGGTTAATAAAATGTACGCACGGCCCGGGCTGCTGACAGAGAAACTAATTTCCACTGACACTCTGAATTCGACAAATGCAAACAGCAACGGGGGTAAACACATGAATTCGTAATGCAATCAACTACCACCACCAAACCAACCAACAACCACCGCTGCTGCCTCCCGCTCCATGTGTCTGGGATGTATGCAATGGGTAGATAGTACAATAATATATACATACACTCTGATACGCTGTACACTTATATCAATTTGTATTTTAATACTTTACGCCAAACTTCTCTACAACTACAGATCCGGTCCTGTCGCATATCGTGTGTCCGTCACCGTACGGGTGCACACCCGCATAATTACTTCCCTACCGGAACAGAACGTGAAACGGTACATGTACATCGGCATAGCGCGCCGCAGTATGTATGTACGTAGAGCATAGTTGTGCAGATACCATACGTATGTACACGTACATCTTATATTGCATTGCATTCATCTACTACTATCAGTACACTGTACGCTTACTTGTACGGTACCTACATACGTACGTACGTGCGGCTGGAGGAATTAAAATATACGACATATACGTGCTCAGTGTTCGTTGAATTGATGATGTTTGAATATGGCAAACACCGCCGCACACAAACAGGAATATACGTGTGTATTGTGAGTCAGGTGTTGTAGATATATACACAGGGCCTGCCCGCCGTGTACGGAATTAATCAATGAAAACGAATTAATCCGACAACCCGACACCGACTAATAAGGGCTTCAATTAAACACGACACACACCCACACAAGTATGCATAGAATCCCAATATACATTTCAAATTATACATACCTAGATTAAACTAAATCTCATATACATATACATACATATACTAGATCTGGCTATTCAGGATGATTCAGAACCTCAGGTTCTTACTTTAACGGTATACAATACTTAACAAACTGATCACGGTAGAAAAAGAATTTTTTCAAAATTCGATCATTTAATATTGCGATTTTTTAAACGAACAGTTTTGGGCCAGTGTTATGTTTTGATTTTAACATTGTGTTTAATTGTTAATCTACAAGTAATAAGTTATACAATACCTAGTTTAATTTAATTATCAGATCTCGTTGACTTGTGCATTGTGCTACTCGTTCAGTTTCAGACAGTGTGTCAACGTGTTGTGACCGATATTATTATTATTACGAGTATTATCAAGTTCAAATTTCAATTTTGCTACCATTATTATTGTTTTATTGTGATTATTGCAAAAATGAATGCATACAGTGTCAGTGAGTTAGTGGACGTTTTATTAGTGTATGGTGAAGCAGGACAAAACGCAGTATTAGCTGCACGTTATTATGCAGAACGTTATCCTCACAGAAGACATCCGAATCCTCGCATATTTGTAAGTGT
>JAGJTL010000059.1:4768570-4782813 GCA_022063505.1 Calosoma granatense
ATAACCAGTGACACTAGTAAAATACTCGAAACTAACAGGGAGAAATAATATACTGATTTTAACATGTTACAGATATATGTTGTTTTCTTTTTCGATAAAAATATTTTTAACACTTTGACTGCCGTGTGTATACACTTGGATACACATCATATTGGGTCTTAGGTGCCGCATGTATATACATATTTAAATTGTATAGACCTAATAATTGTAGTGGCAGAGACTCCTTTACTTTAAATGGGCCCGGCAGTCAAAGTGTTCAGAAATCTCGTGCATACAGTACTGTATGGTACAGAGGAATCTCGTGTACTAGTGGTGAAATAAAGTGACCTGGATGACCTATGCATATAGGATTAACAAGCACGCACCAATGTACATACACACACGTACCATACGTACGTATATCGACGCACGTGATCTTGTACAGAGAACATTCTCCGTGTACACGCAGGCATTGTAACTGCAGCAAATATATTGCAGAATATCTATCTAATATTTACAGTTAGTAAAAAATACTACAATCTTGCAAAATATCTACTGAATTTACCGTTTAACATTCAAGTTAACAAAAGTAATGTTACACTATGAATTATAACGCTAAACCGATGTATAAATAAATATACGATATTACAATGAATTACAGATATCTTATCAAATGAAATACATCACCTATTTCTTTAGAAGAATTATTAAATTAATCGATAATTAATACGTTGTATTGTTGACAGGTTATAAAACAAATGATAGTATTGTTTAGAACTATGTATATTTGATTATGATCAAGCATAAATGATGATACAACATTATTCATTAATTATTATCTAGTGATAACAGGTAGATACTGTTTTATCTTGTAAGACAAAGTGCATGTCTATTTATAGTCACTATGTTGTTCACAGTTACTAGCTGGAGTGTGAAAATAAAAATAATTTTAAGTGAGATCACCTTCAAGGCAACGGCGTCGGTTATATTTACATGGTACAGATAAATGCTTTATTTACACGCATATATTTCACATGTGACATGTTCCAAGGTTGCGCAAACTTGTTCAAACTATCTTTGCAATGTATTTTCTGCATTTAAATCCGCGCTCATACACATCAGGTAGATAACATTGAATTATTAACACTTTGACTGCCGTGTGTATACATTCATATTTAAATTTAAATTGTATGTACCTAATATATGCGTGGCACCCCTTTACGAAAATTAGCCCGGCAATCAATGTTAAAATTGCCTACACGTCAATCAAATACATTTTGCATTAACCTACCCTTCTTATGTTTTTTGGTGTTTCATTACACCGTTGTAAGTTTTTCGTTTTAGTTTTTTCTTCTCTCTTATGTGACAGGCCAGTAATTAATTAATTTTCTCAATTACGCTCGCGTTGCACGCATTGTGACAGCCCTGTAAGTGTGTGTATATGTGTGTGTAGTGCGCATGACTGATTTGAATACCATCAGATCATGGATACTTAATCATACACTCTACTGTTCGGTAGCACGCTGCTATTATCAGAGGGGTATTATTTACTTTTTTCATGCCCTTGTGCTATGTTCGTGACGCTCTACCTTGTTAAGGTACCCTGCCTCCGTGCCCCCTGCCTGGGCCCCAGCAGCTAGAACCAAGGTCGTACATCACAAGTGCTGCATGCGGATAGGAAATCGATTTCAATGTAATTTCGTACCCAATTGAATTCACAGTTACTGGTTGCGTGGAGCAGTATAAACGTGCACTCGGATTTATTTAAAACGTAACATAGTTTTTTCATTTAAGTTAACCAGAGAAACAAAGCATTAAATTGTACCCTGTCTAATTGAAAGTAGATTTATTTGTAACAGCGTACAAATACACCGTTACAAGTTTAAACTAAATAGAGAATAGATTTTATGAGCCTAGAAATAAAATCTCAAAATTGCCAGTTGTGTTTTATGTTTAATTTTCAACTTAAAGTTTAAGTTTGTGGCCTTATTTAAATTCAAGTTAAAATGCTAATCCATGCACCAAAAATAAACAAGTATTTTTGTATAAAATTATCATATTTCTTCCAAGTAATACAATCTTCTACTTCTGAAAAAGAGTCATTAGTGTCCCTAAAGTTTCGTGTATTTTGTGAAACTACCGACAGACAGGCCTATCAAGTTAGCTATGAAGAGTCTTTTTCAAATGTTTCTTCCTAAAGAAAACAGTAGGTCTTTTGTTTATGACATTTTGGTTGGTGTTTACACAGGCGTTGCTAATGATGCTTTTTTGTTTTGTTTTGTGGAAAATATTTTTAGCGATTCTGCAGATATATAACATCCTTGTTTGTATTACATAAGTTGTACATTAGTTAAATAAATCTAATGTATTTTATTGTTTATTTAAAAATAGTCTCTAGAATATAGATAGTTGTAATTAAAAAACAAAGTACGACCCGTAAAAATCTAGACAGCCAAAATAGAGGCTTTTTAACAACTGAAAAGCGATTTCCGAAATACCAAACTTCTCGAACAAAAGTGTAGAAAAAAAAACAGGGGAACGAATACTAAAACAAGACGATTCATATATCGAATTACGGCCTCACTTCGAATAACAGTAAAAATATCCCTTTGGCTTCCCTACAATTTGAATATTCTCACGGACCTACTAACCCTTTCTAATTTACGAGAATCGTTAGTTTAGGGATTTATGTTGGTAGAACTGTAGTGGAGATCTGTATTGTCGGTGTATTAGGGAGAATAAATTAGAATAATAATTAAGTTGAAGAAAAAACCCTAGTGTGGAGATAATGATTATTTATATTCAGTTGGAATGGTGGATTTAATTAAGTTATTACATCAGATCACCCAGTAGAATTGAATGAAAATAAAGTTATTATATAATTCATACATTACATTGTCATATTGTAGTTTTCATTTTATTCCTAAGGTCTGTTTCCGTTTATAATTTTACTCCATACAAACGTTAATGTGTACATCTGTTGCTCGTTACTGTAACTATATGTTATGAACCTGTAATCAAATACTACAAGCTTTAAAACCAACGTTATCTGTAGGCCACCCAACAAAGATTTTCATTACGGACCACTTAAAACCCGGTAGCGTATCCCGTATAAGGCTTTATCATTAGTATCATGTGGGCTTTAGTCATTATCCAAATTATATACAAATTTCTATCTCTAATTTATCTAATTTCATTTCTGTACCAAATTAGGTAAAGAATTTGTACTAATTATTTAGAATTTTCTCCAATTGTACAAGAGATCATTAAAAAATATTATTATCTAATTGGTTAGAATAGGTTTTATTGATATAAGAAACGGCAAAATATTGTTATGTATTGATTATTTGTACACATATATCTTCGGCTGATGTCAATAAATCACTTGTGATACGAAAAAACCTAGTATTTTCTTGTATTTCTAACAAGCATTCAATTGAGCATGGCCTGGGGGTTAGTGACCTAATATATATGTTAATATAACAACCACAAGCTAACAAATATCTTACAACACATCACGATGTTATCATTTGTTTTATACGATCAGAACATACACACACTGTTATATATATATTTGACTTGAACTAGAATAGACAAGCGTCCAACTAAACACTGCTATACTAAGGTTATGTAGAATGTTCCATACTGCACAATTGGCCGAATATATCATGCACATCTGTGAAAGTTATTCACAGTCTGATATCGTAATGTCATCTGATGTTCTACATTGATTTTATGCGTTATAAAACGATTATTCAAACACACATTCGTTACGTTATTGAATTTTAACGACAATCTATTACCGTTCGAAGTTCTAGTTCATTGTAATATGAGTATAACAAAATAAATATTTAATACTTTGTTTGCCGAGTCAATTTTCATAAAGGCAAGACCCACTATGATGTGCATCGCGACAGTCAAAGTATTAAAATACATTCACATTTAAAATAACTTTCTTAATCTCGATGAATGTTAATAATTTTTATTCTGCTTAGAAATAACATAGGAAAATAGTTGGATATATTGAAAAATATCTTTTCCTAATCGTGTATACTTGTACGAGTTATAATTACATAGTGTATCACGCGATAAGATAATCTATAATTAAAAGACGTTACGTGTGTGTGTGTGTGTGTCACATGTGTTGCTTTATTTAATGCACTATGTAGCACAAACTATAATCGGTGATTATGTGCGCGTCTACCGATTTAATAACTCGGAAATGAAACATACAGCAAAACAGGAATGTTACATGAAACGCTTCACTGAAGACGCGAATAATTGGATAAAATGAAGCATGCGTATGTGTGTGTGCGCGCAAGTGTGGCTTAATGAAGCCAAGGAAGAAAAATTACAAATTATGTGTTGTATATGTAAGCTCATGTAAGATTTTGTTTGAAAAAATCAAAATTACGAGTTCTATTACAGATGTATGTGTATGTACGTTGTTACTGCGGATACGTGCTGATATTTTTCGATTCTTACACAGCTATCTTGATCAACTATTATTAATCTAGATTTTTTTTGTTGAATATTTTTTATATAAAACCAGGAATTGATTTTAATTAAAATTACAAGAAATTCAGTGTTTTTACATTGTTCAAAGAAATATCTTATCTTTGAATTTAAGTACATTTTACGTTGACTTATTGGAAAGTTTATATATGTAACTGAAATACTTATCCGTAGGTTACATATTAATGATAAGATTAGCTTTTTTTTTTTCTACGAAACACAATTTCAATATATTTTATTCTGATAAGACAAGTCAATGTGAAAAAGGTTTTCGTAGTTGTACCTCTAGTGAAATGTTTGTAAATGAAATTACAAGCGTTTACTGAATATATAACTAGTTTTAAGTTTGGTTGTTTTTCATTGGTACTCTACTTATAACCTGTATTTTACCATATTTAAATTGCAAATCTATTAATTATGTAAATGTTGTGCTTGTTTTGTATATAATTATGTGTAATTTTATTTGCAAAAATCCATGTCTGTGTCAGTGTAAATTTAGCATTGATTTATTGTTGTACTCGTAGTGTAAGTGGAATTATAATTACATGTTAATATTTCATTGTCGCAGAAACAGCTACTTGTGGCAGATGTGGTTATATATAGTTTCAAAATTGTCTTGGCTCGTTGCAAGTACATTGCACCGGCTGCACATTTCAAGTGTCCTTACACAGGCACTTGCATAGCACGGTATGCAAGTGCCATAGACCTAGAAATAATATGGATCCAGTAGCCAGCATACTTAAACAATATGGATCCAGCAGCGAACATATCTAAAAACAATATGAATAGTACCCAACATAACATATTTTTACAAACAGATCAAATTGAGTATATTTGAAAACACTCCCTCATATTCACTTAGGTCCTTTACTAATACATTATACTTAAATTAATTTTAAGCTGCAAAATTTCAATAATTGTGTATTTCATTTAAATTTCTTTAAGCATATTGTTTAAATATAAGTACAATTGATATCTGAAATTTTTGATTTTCAAAAAGAAAAGCCATTTTGTATCTTGTTAAATATGAAATACGTTAACTAGTATAGCTACCAATTTTTTTGTAGTAGTCATTAATCATTACATATTGCAGTAGGATGGTCCATGCTATGTTATATCTATAGTTTACGGTACACGGCTATCCGTCAACGGGTCTGCACATGTTCTGTGACATTTCACGTCAAGGATCTCACTACACTGGATCGCTCTATATATATGTTGTCTTCTCTGGTTCCTACGAAAGGTTACACCCGACCCCAAGGTTGGCCCAATAGGCCCTAAATAGTTCCCACGCTCTCTTCGGCAAGTGCATATTGACCAAATCTCATTCACACTAATATAGAACCATTCGAAAATACAATATTTTTACTTTCTTATACATCAGTATTGTAAAAAAGCGTCTTGTACTGTAGATAAAATCGGAAGATGCTACAGACAGAAGGTCGATGAGCTAAAAACGTGATGTTATATATGTATATTAGAATACTGATGTATTATTGCACTTAAAATCAATTAATTTAATACCATTTTCTTATAAAATAATGTCCTCGTTTTTAAACTTCCGTAAAACAAATTTTAACGGCCAAAACTTAATTAGTAGTCAGTGAAAACAACATTCTTTCAAAAATGTTTTATAGAAAAAACACGTTAAAACATGTTACTATTTTGAGATCGTCACAACAGTGTAATAAATTCAACTTTAATGAGAAATTCCTCTCTTTTTTATTTTACACAAAGATTTATTTATTTATATAAAAGCTTACAAATAAAAAGCGCTCTTTTCAAACATTCAAAGTACCTGTGCTTAGAAAAAAAATGTTTGGCCCTTATAATGGTTTGTAAAAGAGTAGAAAAAAGGTGATGATAATGATGGGGTTACCCGCTGAGGGTCACGTGGGGGGCATGTGGGTATTTAAGGACCTTTTTAGTTTGATAGGTTCGATTTTAAGTAGCTAACAAATTTGAAAATACTTGAGGGTTGACGGTACACAGTGGAGAAAATAGTTTATTTTCAATTGATATTTATCTTGCCCTTCAGACATCTGACGATATATTTGATAGTGGTGTTAGGTATTCTAAAGGTCTTTAGAATTGGTGTTCAACTCAGGAATGCAGCCATGGTGTTAATTACACCCAAGAATATTTGAAATGTTTAGCATAGTTTAGAATAAAAAACTGTGTGTATTTATTTATTTTACTACTTAGTAAAGATTCTGATACAGTATTGCCAATTTAATATTATAAAATAATAAAGAAATAACAATTTAAACTTGTTTTAATTATACGTCATAGTTTAGAAGCAATTTAATGCATATCTAATTGACTAACAACTATTTGTTATTAATGATTTCAAATTGATATTTTTATAAAATATTTTCCTGGACTATGAAAGTAAAAACATTAAACAAATATTTCCTAAAATTAATATTGTGTCTTAAAACACTTGAAATAATTTCTTATTAATAGAAGGAACACCTGAATTTAGTGGAAAAACAATGAACTAAAAATATCTCCTAGGTGTTTTTATTTATTTCAAATATATCCGCAAGGATGCATTTTATCTGCGTCCGTATCCGTTACTTCGGTTTCATCTTGTGCCGAAACCTGACGCATTATTTTTAATGTCCTCCAAGCAGGCTTTGACATCGTCCACTGCCAGAACCAGTGAGTTCTACAGCTAAAAAAACATCTACTTGCTTCCTCGATAGTCTGACAATACCAGCGATGTTCAACATATTGTATTTGTGCTGTCGTTTCAATATTTTAGTACACAGAATTAAATACGTATTTCTAAATTTAATAGTAATTTCTGCTGATAAAATATTTGAACGCATGGTTTTGTTTAAGAAAATTTCATGAAAAAGACACTGACGTTTTCAGATATCTCACGAAAGCTATAAATTTCTAGCTGTTGGAAAATCAACTACCTTCTTATGAGAAATCCATAGTTCACACAGAAGATGAACAGTGCTTCTCAACAAGTTAACGTCAGGAGTATATCAAATCAAAATTTGCTACATGAGAGCAGTATATAAAGACTGGTTGAATGCCACTGGTATAGTAGATTTGACCGCACCCCCTGTGGGCACTAGGGCACATAAGATTATTTTGAACAGTCCAACGAATGGTTCGATTAGATATATAATGATTTATGACTTCGAAGTGCCACTTTTAACATCTATAGTGGTTAATAATGTTATTATCCTGTCTTGATTTTTATGATTTATATTTTAGATTAATTATCTTTTATTTTGTCTACCATATTTTGTATAAAAATAATACTGGAATTTTTGCTTAGTGTTGGAGCTAAATATTAAAATTCATGAAGGCATATTTGCATTTGAAATCAGTGCCTGTTGTACAAGATACTCTTGTATAAAACTACAAAGCCAAGTCTTAATCGATTTTTGCAGATAACATCACGGATCTAGCGAACAATGCTTCAGATGCAAAGTAAATCGCTATCGTTACGAAGGTGACAGCTAACAGTATTCGATATCTCTGTACCGATTAGCACAATGCTCTTGTGTCTGTCAACACATTGTGTCGTATTCCCACTAGACCCAAGTCCCCTGTTATAATGTTAATATTTAAAACATATTCAAACTGTATTATATAGCCGTAATGTAGCGGGTTAGTAGACTTATGGGAATTCGTACTAGTGAGATGAACTCAATTCAATCCGAGTAACGGATTCAGTGAACCGTATATTGCGACTTTTTGCTACACGGCTATGTATAATATTTTTGTTTTGCGATGCGGAAATAAATTTGTTGAAATAAATAATCGGTTTATTTCTTGTATTAATTAGTTTACGATAATTAATTGTGACTGGTCACCATTGAACACGGGGCATTAACATCTGTGTTACAGACTATTAGATGTACCGTTATCTGCTGTACATATTATACAGACCACTATATATCTTTTTTGTATATATTTGCAGTTATATTTAGCTAACTTTTTCTTATATTATTTATATTATTATACCGACTACATTATTAGCAATTAGTTACAATTATGCGGCGGAGTTCAAGGCGGAACTAACATACGTTCATATAAACTATAATTTTATTTAAAACATCACTTATATCTCCATATACATATGTATATATCTATTTTGTTATTTGCTTTTAGCTGAATGATATCTGGCTCAGAGAACATTTATGGCTATAGATAAATATATAAATAGCACAATGTCGGTGTTTACATATAATGCTACTTATATAGTATAATAATATTCTATTCAGATACTAATCTGGCTATGCGGCTTGTGCATGTTCTAGTTAATACTGTATATGGTTTTATACCTGAGCATACATAGAGTGCATATGTGTGGTGACTTGTTGCAACTAGTTATTCCAAGAAAATAAATGCGTAAATGGTCGCTATGGTGTGTGTGTGTGTATAAGGACATACGAGTCCATGTGAGAACAGTGTAGTAATTTCACGCGGAAATGTGAGCCAAATGAAGCCAACAATGCACTATTACATACTCACAGGCACATACAGTTCTCTGATATCCCTACATACACAACCTTACTCCAGTAACTTACACTGCAGCAAGCCTATCTCGGTATTGAACAGTGACAATGAAACAATTTCACGCTTGTTTTAGATCTCTTCTTTATATTCTACCATAACCTTCTTTTTATTCTTCTTTTGTTTTTAACTTGTAAACAATATAAAAATATACACCGGATTATATTTGAATTATAAAACATATTAAATAACAACTGAATATTTAGTTAATAAAATGGAGAAATAAATTGGAATTACTTGATTTATATTGTTGCTTTACGTAACATTGACAGTTGCTGTATTGTGACGTGTTCTAACTAGTCAGGAAATACAGATTGTTTATATTGCACAATAATAACACACTTGGGCTAATGCTGAATTGCTAAACAGATTTTGTAAATAAGGTAGTAGTAATGACAGTTAGATTATAACCTTCATTATACGTTGAAATGTTCAAAGGTACACTAATATATTTATCAACCATAGTTTTAATTATAATACCAATTGTATATTTTCACCAGTACATCTACGAATGTATGAGTTTACATACTATTTTAATAATAATATAAATAATATGTGCATCATATTAAATCTGTAATTAATAAAATCTGACAAAATCATTAATACTGCTGATGATATAATCGAATTATGAATAACTTAACATAACTAATTGATGAATAATTCACTGAGTCATAATTTTCTAGGTTTATTTAAAATTTTTTACTAATAATGTTCTATTTTTGTTTACAGGTAAGCACACGTTTCTAACCTTGACAAGACCAGTTGTTTGAGTGCCACTGACCCGAACAGGTATTTGTCCATTTCCTGGATACATATCTTGTTTTTGTGTAATCTTTGTCTTCTCAGGTTTGTACAAGTTATTCCTGTTCTTGTACGTTGTTATAGATCTACTTGACATAATTTTTGTAAGTTAATTTTATCTAAAACAAAATCCACATTTCTCTCTTTAGTAATGTATATTTTCATTAAGATTTATTCTTAGCTTTCAATTCTGATGAAATTGATTAATAACTGTAGACTGGATTTATGTCGATATCTATAATTCAATGTGTTATTACAGTTTGAGTAATGATTTAATCGTTCCAGGAAATGGTTTAATGAGTTAATATGCTCTTTGACCTTGTATGCGTAGTAGTGTGTACCTGTTAATTAACTTTGATGGTATTTACACACTTTCATGAAGCAATAAATACACAGTAATGAATTTTCTATATTTTATATGGTGAAAATTACATGTTGTTGAAATATCGCATTGAACGTAAAAGTTTACTTAAGGGATCCAATATTAAGATTTTTTTGTAGAATTGAGAAAAATTGGCTTGTTCCTAAAACAGAAAGTGGAAACAATAGATACACTTCTGACAACCGAAGTCACGTAGGGTTGTTTTGAAAGTTCTTGCTCTTTTTTAAATTTATTTCTGCCGTTCATAAATTGTTACTTTTTATAAGAATCTGTTGAACTTAAATCTTGGTTCAAAATGAACAATATTGAATCTTTAGTAGAATTAATGTTATTTAATAAGCAACATAGTTTGATTTGGATAATATTGATTTGAATAGTTTATTTAAAATTGAATCTTAGGAACTAGGCATTGATGGAAGTTGAACCACCCTCCTGTCATGTTTAGAGTAACATAATCCATGTTCAGTATCGACTTCTTCACGATATAAAAACTAACGGCACTCAGTTTACTGTCTTTAGTCTGTCACGGTTACCAGAACGTTAGCATCTAAGACATCGATTATATGTGGAAACATGATCCCATATCCGTATAGGAGTCAGACTCTCTTAGTGTATAGGACCGCCAGTATATTATGGGTGGCATGCTATCCTCCTATGTCGGCATATATAGCGAAGGGTGAGCCACTGGATATGCCATTTTGTTTTCCCAGTACCAATAAACGTGGCGTAATACGAACTTGCCGAACTAATTTTACCCCCGCTAGAGAAAGGTTTAGGACTTTTTTTATTACTGTCAAATATTACAACATTTGATTACGTCGTTGGAACAAATGCAGTTCGTAAAACTTTTATTAGTGAACAAATTGGCTCCATACAATACTTGACCTTCCTTGGAAAAAAACAGTATTTAATCTGTCGCAGAAGATAGAAAAATTGGACTGCAATAAATGGATACAGCACTCTGTATCAATTATGAACTTCTGCAGTGCAATCTTCCCCCGAAACTGATACTTATCTGGGTATGAATAACTTACATCCCGTGCAAGTATCCATTAGTTTGAAGTGGACCCAGTTAATCTCGCTGCACAAATGGCATAAGAAATTGCACACACACACACAGAGTCCAGAGAGTCTTGCTTTGAAGTGCACGAGTTCGTTTTTTTGCTGCTCCATGTTCGTATAGCCGATAAAACCCGACGAGTGTTAAGGCTGGTTATGTCCATGTATGGCCTACTGAGCTGCAGTTTGAAAAACGTCCGGCGACGATTTATGACGGAGGCTTTTGAAAGGAGCCGAAACTTATTTCTCAAACTAAAAGCGTTCACAGATTAACAAATAATTCACCAACCAACGCCAGTGCTGGAGACGAGAAGGTATTTGTGTGTAGTTCAAATCAGCACTGGACTTTGCCAAAAATACTAGCGGTAGATTTCGTCCGACTTACCTTTCAAATCATAAAATAATTCAGACAAACTACAAATTAATTGTAGTATTTTGCAAGGAACATCAAACTTTGTGCATTTAAGATAACTTTTAGCTTTTTTAACACTTTGAATGCTGCGTGTATACATTTGGATACACATCATAGTAGGTCTTCCCTTTATGAAAATCAACTCGGCAGTCAAAATGTTCTTTAATTTTCTCTACAACAGACGAAAGTCTAAACGTATTTAAATTTATGTTAAAGACAAAAATCCTCTTATAGCTTATACAGTCTAAAGCTAAATACATATATACAAACACACAGAATGGAGAAAAAAAGGCAAGGAAATCCAGGACAATCCTGTCCATTCATTTGGTTTGAAACACCTGTAGAGGAAATGGTTAAGCATTAGCTCATATTTCCTATGGTTACACATTTTGTATCACAACCACACACGATGTATAAAATATATGCGTGTGTGTTTAACAAAACCAACATACGTGCGTGCATATACGCGTGTGTACGTATGCGTGCACGTGTCCTGTCATTGTACTGTATTATATTCTGTGGTTATATGCTATGTATATATTATATATGTACAATGTATACATATTTCTTCTGGGTTTTCTTCCTAGAATTTCTTGTTTTAGGTTGAAAAAAAAAACTAGTTCTATTATTTATTTTTATACATGTGTTGTTTGTTGTTTATTTTATTATTATTTTGCTCTACATCTGGCAGTGGTATATTCAATCCGATTCTACAAAAAATACAGCGGAAGATACAATTAAAATTCTAATTAAAAACAAAATAAAAGGTTTTTTAATATCCGGTGTGTACTTTCATTACACGTGACTCATCGTATGACTTTGCTGTGACGTCACATGGCTTTTGAATGACGAAATAACGTCTCCCTCTCCTATAGATGGGGTGTAGGATCAAGCTGAAACATGTATACTGACTTTGTGAAACATTGAACACATTGTTCATTACAAATGCGCTGATATACAGCAGGGGGATGAACTATTTGACCGGATAGGAGCTGAAATAAATCACTGAACATCAGGGACTATCTGTATCTGTCCCCTGCATACTATATTACAACACGAGGATACACTCCATACAAAGTGACTCTATTCTCCGCTCATAAAATATTCATATCGTAATTTAATTACAAAGATACGGTCATCTTTGGAATGTTATTTGTGATTGATATAGCCAAAGAGCGATAATGTTATATGCAGAAATAGATATTACACGAATGGATGAGAATTATGAATTTTTGTTATTTTATTTAGCAAAGAATCATTATTAGCAAGTAGGTTTAATGCCAGATGCATGCTTTGTAATCTAAAATTGAATCTCTATACTGTAACCTTTCCTATTGACAGGAGTTTATAATTAAGTTATAAATCTACTGGAACCTAATCAACAAATTCTTGTATAAGTTTGTTATTTAATATCATCAAATAAGAGTCTGTTTTGGAAGTAATACTAACTGTACATGACGTTGTGCCTAAATGTTGATATTATTAATCATTTGGAACAAACTTGTAAACTAGAATTCGATATGTTTGGTTTGTTTACAACGCTTGTAATACACCTGCAAGTATGCATAATTAGTCATTACACCGTCATGTAGTGTGGGTGGTTCACAACTCATTACTTATTCCACCAATGTCCATGCCGTAAGCCGTTATTCTTCTGTTTACGCGGAATCCTTATCAAGTAATGATATTTCATACCCTGTGCTCTCTCTCTCTCTCTGTCTCTGATATCTAAGGCGGCTTTGCTATGAAGACAAAGGAATGTTTGTGTGAGTCATCGGTCTATGTTTTATGCATAGAAATAAGCTGAATAGATGTATACGATTGTAATGGTAAACAAGACATTGTCGAATTGAAATGGAGTAATTTCTTTAGTGCCTTCTCTCTGGGAAAGAGTGAGGTAAATAGCGTAGGAGGGTGATATATCGGGGTTGTTATATGGTAAAATGTGTTTCGTTCCGAAATAAATCCAAGTCTCACCTGATTTCAATAAAATCTCTACATTTGTAAATCTCAGCAATCAAATTGTTCTTTATATATTTTATTTACTCCTTGACTATTATAATATGAGTAATTGAGGGTTTTTTGTACATTAAAACGCAATGACATATTGTGAAGACATACTGACATTTACGTAATACATCCGTAATGAAATTTTTTCTCTGTTTTCTTTATAATTTACAACATGTGTTCTATTTTAGTTTAAACTAGTTTGCAATCTTCATTTGTATAGTTATACATCGTTGATATATTATTCTGTTTGTAGCAATTACAGTTATACAATACAATGTTCATATTTCATCTTGCTCTCTGGAGACACTTCATTTAAAACGACAAAGAATAAATTGAATGTGTAAATGAACTAGGAAGTGCAGTCACACGTCATACAGTGTACAGATAAGTCATTTCCGTCTCTCTATGCAGAGTTACCTGGTTGCTTGTAAGGCCATTTCTTGCAAAAACTACGTCCGCATTTTCAAATTCCAAGTACTTGACAACAACCATGAATACGATTTCTACTACCGAATCTAGAATTAAATATGAATTATATATATA
>JAGJTL010000059.1:4782886-4806825 GCA_022063505.1 Calosoma granatense
AGATAACTGATTTGTTATCTCTTGATTGACAGATTTCGTAATAAAACATACCAATAAAGGTTGTTAACCTATACCATAAAAACATATTACTCGTTCTGTAAGTGATACGTCTTTTATTTTTATTCAAAAAAAAAAACCTGGAAAAAACCAGTACTGAATTTACTTTGTTTTTTTAACTTCTTTGCTGAAATGAATAGATTAACTGTATCTTATTTAAATAAAAAATAAAACAGGTAACATAAAGTTATAAATAGCTTATTTGAATATTTTGGTTTATTAAATTTCAATGTATTAGCATATATGCACTGTGTACCCATATTGAGCCTCACGTGGCCAATTATTCTGCATATTAGTTCAGTCTTATTGGAGTCAAGGCTGGACTTGTTAGTTGTAGATGGAATCAGCTGTATGTGTGGATGTCATTATGTATAGTTAATTATTTACTTGTGTTATGCACGAAACAACAGATCCAATACACTTGCAAGCAATTGTTTTGAACTATAGACAAAAGCTTGCTTAGTGTATGTGCGCAGTTGTATGTATTCAAGTATTTGACAAATACATACATGCATTTAAACTTGAATAATGTAAAGGAACTTTATTAGATATTAGTAAAGAAATTTAATCTATTTTTTTTACCTAACCAGGGCCTGTAGAGTCAATAATGCTCTGATACAACTTCTAAATAAGTACCAAACACCCCTGTCAATGGAAAAATTGTTCAATGGTCCTAGCTAGGAAATAGTAGTTAGGGTACCGCAATACAGGCAGCCTCAGCTTACCATCTCACGCCAGCCCTGTAGAACATACTTTAGTATTTTCCCCTTAAGCAAATAACCTATATTTACGCATAAACAGATGACAGCATCACAGAAAATCATTATACTAAACCTATCAGCATAACAGTTAGACGTCAATAAACTGTTGTAATTAATTATACAGGCTCTAAAATCGTATATCTAATATCACCATCAATATTTAAACTAATATAGGCCATTACATTAATTTCTAATTAACATTCATTAATATTAATTGAACCGTTGCTAACATAACAGAAACAACGTCCTGTTAAAAACAGGTTCTGTCAACAACAGTTACAACACCCTGTAACATCCTTCTATGTCAAAAACATATTTTTTTCATACTTGAAACATCAACCAATTTATCGGTTTTTTTCATAACAATACAGAACAGAAGCCATGTTTGAAGCAAGGTTATTGTTGAGTAAAATATTGTAGATTGAAAAATAATAATATGGCGGCAAGCTTTGACATAGTCTTGTATGTTTGTCCAAACAATCTGGTTGTGCTATGAATAAAATATGAGCTTATCTAAACCTGAGATTAAAGAAAAAACTAACTTTCTACTCCCGTAGCCAGCTTAGATATTCTAAACAGAATACATACAATAGTAAAACAGAATTATATTCTAGAATTAGCAACGTTTTGACAGTTGTTATAAATACAAATATTTAATCACAACATTTATTTTCTAATTCTTGAAGAAACATCCTGAGCAAGGAAATACACTTTCAAATTGCCATTGAACGGTTGTATTCGTTTATAAATAAATATAAATTATGAATGATATGTATATATTTTACTGTCAATTTAATTTAACGATGAGATATAACCATGTATGTATGTACGTGTGTTATTATACTCACAAATAACTTCTAGGAAATTGGATTGAAGCCGACATTTGCATATCGTCATATACCTGTATGTATTTCTTAGAATTCCCGACATACAGAAATGTGCTTGCATTTTATGTATACATACATGTAGTAGAGCATTCCATTCTAAATATTATTGCCCAGCAAATGCTATAAACATTACATAGAGTTGATACATTTTGCAAAAACATGTACCATGTAATGTTCGTGTACTTACTTTATGAGCTGTAGACGACGATGTTTAGAGAAATGACATACATAATCATTCATGAAAGCAAAAGGTAGAATATGTACTGTAACAGTAAAATTATTTTTACTATACTTGTAACTTCATATAATTGTAGATTGTTGTAATTTTATATGCACATAACCTAACTTTCATCTGCCATAATGCTGCCTGAATAACTAACCCCTATATATCATATATAGAGTGCTGTGGGCCCGTCAGACACGTGCTAAAACTTGTATAACCCTTTCTAAAAGATTAACTCATAACGAAAATTTATGTTTGTGTGAACGACGCCTGACAACCTTGTGATGGAAAGTTTTTCAAATTGGGTTATTCCACAAGAACGAACAGCATGGGGGACGGATGCATAAGGGTAGTTTACGATATTATATTTCAGTATACTCGCGCCCTTATCATAATATTCAATAATATTCTTACAAATCCATATATGTATGAATATCAACGAATAAGTTATACAGCAAGAACAAAACTTAATCTCTTCTTATTTACAAAGAACAAGAAGAAGACTGACTTGATAGATCCATCTATTAATGAGCAGAGTAATTAGGTGTTTTCCTAGAATATATATTACTGTCAATGTCGATTCATTCAGTTGTCTAAAGTAGCCAAGACTCGTTAATGACCTGACAAATCTATTCTGTAATGCTTAAAGTAAATAGTTGTATTCCGAGAACACACATTCCTGTCTCTGTTCATTAGCTTTAAACATTGAACATCATTATTTTAAATACTCAAATAGAATAATAGTTCTCGTATTAATATTTTTAAACTGTTGTTTTAGAGATCCTCTGTTTTGAGCTAGGAATATTTTCTTTTTAAGTAGTGCCTGCTTCAAATAATAGATGGACAGCAAGCGTGCGTATTCACCCTCACTACACTGTTGCCAACTGCTGCTATGTCCGTGCCATACGACTAATGACTCGACTGTACAGGGATCTTTGGCTACCCACACAGCTAATTTAAATTGATTCATCTGTGTGTGCGGTTGGCACCCCTCGCATCAATGCTTTCACTATTAACTATTGGCAGTACTGCTCTGCTGATGTTCACGCTAAGCTGATGATGACATTGGAGCGTTAATTAAAACGACCGTTTGATGTTTAATGACTGGAAGTATTGGTAATTGTACACAGTGTGACTGTATTCATGGAAGAATCAAGTTAGATTCATACACAGTGACAGTTCTGTAATTGCAAATGCAGAGATCACATAATGTATCTAGAATTAACAACAGCGTATCAATTTGTTTTATGTATTATTTTTGTAGAAATTTATTCATCATTATGGAATATTTCTACTTAAGTTATTGTGCCATTCATTTATCTGATAATTTATTAGAAACAAGATTTGACCGGTTGCTTGTATTGGTTTAACCTATAAATTAGATACACACATATATTTTCATTCTCGACACGCAACACGTAAACTTCTGTAACGAACAGGTAATGATTAGAGTTTTATTTTAGTTTAGTTGTTGCATGATAATTGCAATATGTATTTACTTTTTAGTCACCCACACAACCAATTATAAAACCATAATAAAACAAAGGAAGAATTCAGAATTAATTATTATCCATATACATAACTAGGGATGGTTAATATTTCTGCCGTAGCGAAGACGACGAGTCAATTTACATATTAATTAAATAATATCATCTGTGTTGGGAACATGCGAATATGGTTGTCTGAATATTCGAGATTTAAACTTCATTGTAAGAGAGAGAGTGTTTGCTCAAAGATAATGTCTTCTCATCCGATAAGCAAAGCTTGTCACTAACTCGCGTCTTAACTTGATTGAAGAGAACACAATTAACAATTAATTAGACACTACGCCGCCATGTTTCCTTACAATCTACACTCATAATATTTATAGTAACAAGAATGTAGTTTAGAATGAAAAAATACAGCTGATTGAAGTTTTTATACCATTGCTAAAACAGGTTTAACGTTGTACTGTTTTAAACTTTTTTATTTTCTTGCTAGGGTTTTTTGCTATTTAATGGTTGGCAGTTAACTGTTTTTAGGTTAGCTTTACTTAGTAGCAAATAGTTAAACATTTTACAAATAAAAAAAAACTTGAAAGCAGTATTAAAAATAATTGTTTTTATAAAAGAAAGTTTAATTATTAAATCGAATCTAGATTAACGAAAAAAAATGTTGAACTGGATTGTGATTTTCAAATTAAATATTTGAAAGTATTAAATGAATTAAAGGTATTCCTTTCACATTTTGCAAAATATTGATTATTCAAAATACGTGGAAATATCAAATTTACTTTAGTAATGTGTTATAATTTAAACTTCATTTGTAACGTCATTTTCTCACTTTCAACTTGTAATTTTATCACATTATATAGCGCGTGCTAAAGGCAATGTTCTAGTGCAATACATTACTAATACTGGTCCTATAATACTCCTATGTATGTATATATTTAGAATTTCTCTAGAAATAAACATTTTCTCAGCTGTCTAGATATTATTTCACTCTGTCAAGCGATGCAATGCTATTTGCGAAATCATTAATTTATTGACCCATTCATTTATACATTAATGTGTGTACTTAATATACGGGAAACATACACATTTATTACGCAAAACGTGTCATAAGTTGGTCGTATATCATTGCGGTAATACTGAATGTATACTTATATAGACTCGGGTAATTTCAGTGTTAACGTTCCGCACGAAATATGCAGAATTGTAGGTGTATTCAGTCATGTATAACAAACAACAGAGCTCACTTCACTCATATACTTAACACTTTACATATACATATGTAGCTAGTTACATTTTAGCCTTAAAAAAGTACACACATTTTATGTTCAAATATTACTGTATTTTTCCAGGATTTTATAATACACAATAAGAATAAAATATGTATAATATTCTTCTCTTTTTATATGTATAACAACACCACGAATTTAGTTTTTTTTGTCGATGCATAGGAAAAAATGTCCAGTGCTTTTCGTGTATGGAAATTGCGCAATAAAAAAAGCCGGTAAATATTAAGTAGGCTCTGCGCTAATGGGATTTCAGTTCCCCCTTGTGTTTGGTAAATTAAATACAACCCCCCATCCCTCTCTAATTCCCCTGTGCTTGTACTGAAAGGCAGTATGCTTGTTTTTAAACTGTAATAGTGCCACGTGTCACATACACTTCTTGTTCGACATAACACCCTCCCTGCGCGCTCACCCTCTCATCAAACTGACAGCTGTGTGAACAATATATATTCTAAAATTAATGGAACCATACAGTTATTAATTATAAAAGGTGGAAAACGTACGAAACTCTAGTTTAAACCTGCAATTTTATAATTTAAGAACTTTTATCCAAATGACAAACACTATCAAGAATATCGTCAACAGATTCAAACAGGAACCAGTGCTTATGTAAATGTTTACGCACCTCTCTCCCGCACTCTGGTGGCCGGTGTAATCTTGTTTCTACAGGAACTGAATGCGGAACCGTTCCGGTATAGAAGCATATCGTTTTACAGAAGAAACAGCCCGAGTTCTGTACGTGTATATCTTGTAGATTATACTCTCCTGGGCTTGTACACGTTTACTTGCAAACTTGAACGCTGTCACTGTTGTTAACACGCTTGAAATTTATGCTTTAGAAAGCAAGCAAACATTTCTCTGCAATTTATGTGTCTGCAGATATTTTATAGGTTAGGTCAGCAGGTTATGCTTCCCGTAGCCGTCTTGATATATATGTATATTAAACTAATAATAATTATGAGTAAATTAGAAAATGTCTTACCATTATCTTCCATTAAATGCAAATACATATTTAATATGTGCATATACTAAGATTATGAAGTAAAATGTAGATCAGGATGTTCATAGTATCAGGGAAAAATAAAAAGAAATATTTTTTAGTCTCCCATTGATAACAAGGTGCATATACTGTTTGTATGTTACTGTAAATGTGTTTACTAAGCACTTAGGCGCCATACTATCTTGTTTTGTATCAGCCGATACACATTTCTAGGAATATTTATTCAATATCCACCCTATAGATAAATAAGACAAGAAATAGTGTCATATTTGCGTTGTCTATCTAATAATTTTTATTGATTGTAAGAATCTCTGAATTTTGTTCATTCTGTGTAGGATAAATAATGTATGTATGTAGAAATTATATATTTTTATTTCTGTGTATTTTTTACAGAATTGTGTGGCCCGTGCCCTGTATGATAATATCGCCGAATCACCCGATGAATTGGCGTTCCGTAAGGGCGACCTCCTGGTGGTACTAGAACAGAATACCTCGGGCTTGGAAGGCTGGTGGTTGTGTTCGCTGAGAGGCAGACAGGTAAGCAGTATTAGATTTCATTTATAACGAAATATTCCCACTGATTAATAATTTATAATTCATAGAATTTATGAAACATCTTTTGTATTATTTCGTCAATAATATTTAAATTTCCCGCTCTTTAAAATATGTTCTTATTTTTATTTTTCTCGTAACGGTCATATTGCGCATGTGCGACGATGACGTAGTTATTTTGAATCAACTCTAACCGTGATCAGCATCCAGTAAGACATCTTTCATACTCGTTTTATTATTGTGTGTATTGAGGTACAAACCGAAATATTTAGCATATAAGAGTGATTGTTGGTAAGTATTTATATACTTTATACTCTGTTAAACATAATTTGAAGTTCCTTTTATGTTTTAAGTTAGGAAACTAAATTGTAAATACATGTGCTCGTTGACATTTAGTTTTTTTTATTGCATTTGTTTTACATCTCTTGTTATTTAGATTGAAAATTGTATGTTTTATAGAAACATGTTAATTTTAATAACAGTATTACCTGTACTATTATCTATTTACGTAATATATCAGCAATGTAAACGGGAACAATTTTTTCGTTAAAGCAACGTGTTAATATATTTCAGTTTACCCAGAAATGTCTTCAGAAAATCTTCAAGAAGGTAAAGAAAAATTACCGGACTTAGAACTAGCTCAGATGAAACATGTATTATCACTGCCGGAATACAAGAACGATGAAGAATTAAAAAACCGATTACTACAAGAGATCAAAAAGAATCTAATGGGCCCTTGGTATAAAGAAGTTTGTACATACTTACACTGGAACGTAGATGTGCCATTTTTGTCAACGATACAAGCTCAGAATCTGGAAGATCTAGCAAAACTAGAAGACAATATCGCCAGAGGTCTTGGTTCTATTAACGAATTAGAAGTACGTGAAGGTTATATGAAGAAAGCGGAGTATTTAACTAAAATATGCCATGAAGACGCTATGGAGGCACTGGAATTGACATACGAAGCATCAGATAGTATAACACATCGTGTTGATATCTTATTTCGCTGTGTTCGCATTGGACTATTTTTTCTTGAACATGAGGTATTTACATCAATATTATTGTGCGTCGTACGCTTTAAAAAAAAGTTAGTCTAAGCAAAATTTTGTGAGTCATCAAGAATTTTTCATAATAACATTAATAATATACAATGTCTTAGTAAATAATCGCATAATCTTCTCGATAACAGTGTACAGTGCTACACTTTTAATCGAGAAGGTCGTGTCTACTAACTATAATAATTTAAAAGAAAAATACTTTTACAATATCTAATAGCTTTTTTCTTCATCGTAGATAATAGGAAACTATCTTGAACGAACTCAAGACATAATTGCAGAATGCGGAAATTTTGACCTAATGAACAAACAAAAAGTATACCAGGCAATTTATCAAATGTCCATGCGTTCCTTCAACACTGCCTGTAAACTATTTCACGAAACAGTAAACACCTTTACTGTCTACGAACTCTTCGATTACAATCAGTTTATCAGATACACAATAATCGTATCAATGCTTGTCCTAACCCGAAACGAGATTAAAGACAAAATAATCAACGGCCCAGAGATATTTTCAAATCTTCGCGGCGACAAATACTTGAAGAGATTCGTCTTGTCGCTGTATGATTGTCAGTATGAAGAATTCTTCCTGAATCTGGCTGAAGTGGAACAAGAATTGAAACGCGACATGTTTCTGAATGCTCATTACGGATACTATGTACGGGAAATGAAGATAAAAGCGTACTCACAATTGTTACAATCTTATAGTTCATTATCACTGGAATATATGGCCGAAACATTTGGTGTAACAGCGCCATATATTGAAGAAGATCTAGCTAAATTCATAACTACAGGCAGACTGAATTGTAAAATTGATAAAGTTGGCGGCATTGTAGTCACCAATCGAATAAATGAAAAAGGAAAGCAGTTTTTGGAAATTGTCCGAAAAGGCGATCTACTTTTGAATCGAGTACAAAAGTTATCCAGAATAATTAATATCTAAATTTTAATCCAACTTGACTTAATTAATTTTGTGATAATTACTTATGAGATTAAATGTATGTTATGTAATATCGTTTATAAGTTGTGTAATAACAGTATTATTTTCTTTTTGTAATAAATAAACCATATATTTACGTCACAAGATTTACTGTCTACCATTATGGGTGACATTTTTCATTCAATGTGTATCCACGTACCGGTACAACCACTAACAAACCATGTAATATCCATAATTAATATTAAATGTCACAATTGATAGTAACATTTCACCATATTCGCAACAACAATGACACGGTCAACAGTACTTGACAAATTTGTTCACAATCAATCAATTATGACACGTAACCTATTGTCATTTTATCAAACATAACCTGAAAAATCAAACGACAGTTGAGAGCAAGTCTTGCGCACGCGCAGTACACTCAGTTGTAGAAGCATTTATTTGGTCCCGTGTTGAAATCACAGTTTCTTTACTGTGTGTATGTATGTATATTGATGTTGTTTATGTACGCGAATATCGCGACGCTAGCGACACCATTAATCAGTGTTGCGCCAACGTCGAGACACTGTAATTAACATCCGGTTAACCGCATAAGTTTCGTCTTTCAACCGCAATGACTGTTGTCGTGTTATCGCTCATATTCATCTCGGGATCTTACGGGTCAACTGGTTTCTAATGGCGTGTTGCTTCTGAAAATATATACATATTTATGTATGTGTAATTTTGTACATGTGACTCAGATATATTTGAATTTCTTGTTAATTTGTTTACTCTTTACTTTAATGAATGTATTTAGCTTCTGACAACAAATAAATATGAAGATGTTCACGTTGTTCATGTGACAAGACAAGCGTGTCTAAATACGTGTCATTCTGTATGCGTGTACAGTTAATTGTTCACGTATTGACCTCTGAGTTGACCGATTTGTCACAGCCTCCTATACTGGGCACATGTGTGTATGTGAGATGAATCGATGGTACCAGTATTCACTAATGTCCACACACCAGTATGGAATGACGTTCCATCCATCAACCTAACTACAATTGTTCTCAGAACTTCTGAACACATGTTTACATATATAGAAACCAACGTGACTCATCTGAACATTATATACAATTTATTTGTAGACAGAATTCATTTGAAACAAAATTTAAAAAATAGTTGTTCTGAATAAGTTTTGACATGTAAGAATATAGCAATGTTGCAGATATCAATTTAAGCAAATATATACGTTTGTTTACGCTAGTGGCATACCGAAATTACACTTTGGTTACAATTGGTTTAATGATCAACCACTTGCAAACAATCACCGTATAATTTAGTATCCGGTGCGTGATATTACTATTAATTCAGCTGAATGAATTATACTCGGTAACTTTATTATTTAACCTTTCGCAATGCCGAGAACAATGAGTGGGTGTTTAATAGTGACATACGACACGACCATGAGTATGAATGAAACTTGTCATCTCTCTATAACCTCAATCAGACATAGTTATAGTAAAAAATACAACCTGCATCATACGTCAGAATGTAATTGAGGAATCGTAGAATGAACAGAAGTTTATATTCATGTGTACATATGTTTGTTATAGGGTATCTGTCCAGGAAATCGTCTGCGTTTGATTCCCGGCATGTACGCGGATATATGCTCGAGCAGGGAACCGTCTCCATGTGGTCCGCCTATGACGGAGTTACCGCAGGATTTGAACACACTGCAGAGGCAGGGCAAACGCAGGAGTTGGCACGTGCAGCCTAACAAGGTACGAACTCATATATATGTATGTGGAATCATCATCACCACACCCAAATATCTAGCGATTCACTACACACAGTTATACACATTTATACGTACATTGAGCGAATGATAGTAAGCAGTATTTCTTTGTTTTCCATATGTAACACCAACTAATCTCTTATAATTTGATTTACCAGTATCAAAAAGAAATTCTAGCAACATTCATGCAATGATTATGTTCCGAATTTTCCCTGAAACACCTACTGTAACTTATTCATTTGAATTTAACGAATGTATACCAGGTTTTGTGTCATATTTGCTTGAATAAATCTTATGTGGGCAGAGATTATCCTACGCGCAACTGATTCTGTTTTATGTTAATCAGAGATTGTTGTTGCACATTTCACAAATGTGCAATTTATGTTTCCTTCTTATAATGTTAGCAAAAATTACCCCCGTTTATTTTTATTAGTTTACAAGCAGTTTCACTTGTAAATTATACCGTAACAAAATGTAATTCATGAAACAGCTACACGTATACACCTACAGTTTAGTACAGGAGCGTATTTAGTAGTTAATTATAAAAGGTATTTAGAATATATTCTGATAAATCTTTCATGCGATAGGTTAGTGGTCTAACTTTTCAATCTAGCTAGATAATTCTCTTCTAATCATGTATTATTTAAGAATGAAATCTTGTTTAAACCTGTAAATATAATGCGACTCTGTCTATATATGTAACAAACACTCACACACATAAACAGGACGTGAAACTGTGGGCATTCTGTGTGCAGGTTGATAATGTGTAGGCGATGCAAAACCTGAATGGAAACGAGAATTGAAGAGGCAGACTCTTACTATTTGTAAAATGAATGCCAAGACCTGTGACTAATATCTGCTGAATGTGTGTCATACAACACACACATAGTTTTATACACATGCTTATCTTTCCTATACGCACACGCATTCTGAAAGAAAATTACATTTCCTTCACTTGACTGAACGTCAGCCATCGGTCTGAAAAGCAACGTCCGTTATTCGAGTCTTTCAGCAAAAGGCAACGAGCAAAAAACCACCGCAGTTTAAGTAGAGCAAATAGAAGAATTTAGAAGTGCTTGAGTAAATGCAAAAAAAAACGACAAGAAAAACGCACGAACTTTGAGTGGCAAAAGTGGTTGAGAGTGCAGAAAACGAATAAGAATATGTTCACACTTGAAACGTATAGCAATAGGTACTTGAAAACTGTATTCGGATAGTTTAAAGATTATTTAGAATGAATTTCAGATTTTTGTTACAAATAATATTAACAAAAACTGAAAACTCATTACTAGCAAGCTGTTGCACGATTATTTCCATAATATTCCAACTAACCCGTCATAATTCCACTCAGCTATTATGAAAATTCTACAGCGAAATGAAAACAGAAGAGAAGGAACCCATTTCTGTCCGTTGCTATAATTATTTTCATGTGAAAATATTTCTCATAAAGCTGTGAAACACTCGTGAGTGCAACTTTATTTGCATGTGTGTGTGTGTGTGTGTATACGGGTCCGCCTCCGTAATGTTTAATACGAAGCTCCCTCTAGACACATTTGTATGTATATATTTCTATAACTCCTCCACATAATGACTAAATAAAACCCGTGTCGTCTGCACTTGTCTCTGGCACAGAGGTAGCATGGTGTACACTGTAAAAATATTCCACATTCAACTACACATTACATAAAAGCATTGAAATACAAAATGAGAAAAAATATCAAAGCTACTTTCCTAACCGCCAACGTTGATACATTTATTTAGTTCTTTTTATTCTAAACTGTTTGAATGTAATGTAAAAAGTACAGCCGTTCCTTAATGGACTTTAAATTACTGTTTCGATGTGTTATTTGTGTTTCAAATAACGATTTATTCGTAACGACATCTAAATGCAAACGCTGTACATTGCAGTACTGTCTTAGCGTATACGGGCATTGCATTCGATGTACTAGTTTGCTCTAACTTTACACGAAGAGAAATAGTTCAACTTGTATCATTTAAAATGCACAACCCTTCTTAACTTAATTAATTGGATGTATATATTGAATAGATACACAATTTTCTAAATGATATGTCAAATACTTTATTAATATGTAAAATTATTTGATTTTCAACATGCCGAGTGTTCCGCGAAACCTTGGGAATTAACATGCAATATTTCAAAATTAATTTACACAACATATACAAATATTTCAAAGGTGAATATGGCATCATATTATGTAGTTTTTAATTCTGAACAACTTTTTTCATTACACATTAGCTTTAAAATGCAACTGCGAAGAAGTAATCACAATATTTCTTTTTTTACATGTTAACTCACAATGTTCGTGGGACATTCAGTACATATTTTATCTATTGTACGTCACACCTCTAAAGCCATGAATGAAATCACCAAATAAATGTTGAACTTTCAATTGAAAAATACTAGGAATTATCCGTTATCACTGAAATAAATATTTTCATTCATCACACCCAAATAACTAAGACTAGATTTGTCTATTTTAAACATTACATATTAAACAATATATTTGACATGACTGCTAACTGATTTCCTGATGATTCAGAAGAATTATTACCCAAAAAAAACCTAGAATCCATTACAATATTTTTCATAAATGTTATATAATTATTTACATTATATTTTCCACTACTAATTTAAAAATACTGCTATACACGTAATTTACTGTAATTTACGCAGAAAATCACTGTCAACCAATCAGAGCATTCCTTTCGTTATAAAATGATTCTTTAATAAAAGAACTCGCAAATCATTGGACAATTTCCGTGGCGATTAAGAAATAAGTGCGTTTTTACTTGTATCTTCAATTAAATCCATCTTCTTGTGAACATCTTCAACTTGCGACGACATTATTTAAAGACGTTGCACTCTGAATGTGGGGAAATAAAAACTCTTGCCGGCAATTCGTAATGGTTTCACAAATCGGTAGTTGAACTGAAGGGATGTCCTTATATGTGAATACACACATACGTACTACGTACACATACATGTATGTATGTATGGTAAAGGTGAATCTTATTTCTGAGAACAACCGCGCAATGTATCTCTACGTGCCGGCTCTTTTCTTTGCGCATGCGTACAAACCAACCAGGTAACAAGTCAGGACAGGCTTTGTATGAATTCATAACTCATTTGTGAGATGGTATGCAACGCTTTTGTATAAGTTGTTTTGCATTCTTTTCGATTATTAATTTCGTAATTTCACATAATGCGAGTAGACATTTATCGTCCTAGTCGAGTATTCTGGAATTTCTAGTTTGAAACCAGTTTATGACAAAGACTGTACACTGCAATGAAAACTAAATAAGTATAAATTAATATAAGAGAGTATTTTAGAAAAACTGTCTCGTTATTCATGGTTTGAATGCAGTATTTTCTACCTTCTGCTATGTCAAGTATTGTAAATAACAGAATAATACGTAAAAATTTTACTTATTGTGTCATATTGTGTACTTTGCCAAGCACGGGATAGAGATAATGTTATCTGCACCCACACGTATGACAACAATGTTATTGATTTATACATTAATCAGCCGACGCGCAAATAAGATAAACCTGGATAGAAATATCATGGAAAACAATATAGTACGTCACTGGCCATGCGGTTGTAAGAACAATCGTGGAATACTGTTTCGTACACGACCTCTGACCTCGCGAGAAGATCTTTTCCTTTTTGGGGAGCACGTCACGCATGTATGTTCGTGCTAAGATTATCTAAGCATGTGGACAATTGCAAATAAACTCCACAAAACCAGTAGAATAGTTACTTGTAAGAGTTAGAATTAGTAATATCTTGTAACAATAACTTGACACTGTTTAACATAAAAAAAACATTCGTAAATGTGTCAAATCATTTGAACGAACTGAAATCACATTTCGGTAGACGGATGTAAGCGAAAAGTTTCTTAAGAATAACTTGTGTAAAATTGCTAGGAAACGAAGTTATCAGCCGGTAGTCGTGAAGTTGGAATCAAATTTAAGCTTGGTGATGGAAGAGTAAATTCGATTTTAAACTGCAGTCAGGAAGCAGTCACTTTTTTCCACTACACTCGAACAAGAAGTCATACAAAACATTCTACACTCAATTTCACTAATTCTCTAAATCCTTATTAGTTACTAAACAGACAAGTGTTATTCAATACGCTGCCGATTACAAATTGTAACCTGTTTGTCAGTCAATAATGACACATAATCTCACAGCGAGGTGTCAATAGTCGTACACAGGTCAGGCGGCACCCTGTGTAGAGGTTAACTTAGGGTAGCACCCCATGTGTGTCTAATCTTTTCTTATATCAAGAGCCTGCGTCATACGTCAGACTGGTTGCAAAAACGTACTTTTCCATGGAAAAAGTCAAGTCAGCAGTATTACTGTGTTAGATATGAGAGAAAATATATTTCTTGTTCTTTAATATAGTAAAAGCAATATCATTTAGAACAAATATGCTGTTTGCTGACAACTGGGGTATAATTTTACTGCTTGTATCAAAGCTATCGTTGATCTATGGTTGAAAAAGATTAATACAGCTACATATGTGCGTTGTTTGCTGCGTAAGGGATGACATATTATGCAGGGGCATGAGCACAGATGTCTAGCAAAGGGATTAGGTACTCCCTCCATCTCAACCCGCCAATTGTACCACAGAGGGTGATACTGACGTTAAGTCATTCGTTTTACAAAATCCTCGAATCTTAGCCAAAAAATTCACACCAGGCTACAAATTGTTTTTTGTGTCTACAGTTTAAAATTTATTTTAATAGGAATAGACTTTTTTACACAGTGCTTGTATTAAATGCGTACTAAATTGTATAGTTCAAAATAAAAATAAAATATAAAGGTATGTTAATATCCTATTAAGTTGAAGCCGTGAGGAAAAAATAAAAAAGTGTAGTAGTTTTATTCTAAACTGGCTAAAGATAGATCCACATTTACCTAGTCAAGCCGCGAGGCATCTAAAAGAGAAATAAATGGTGCAAATTTTAGCACAAACACGTCTGCTATTTATGGCAATTTACAACCTACAAAACAACATCGAATCTCAGGTAGATTTACTATTTGATTCGGGTAGAAATTCTTTTCCAACTAGCGACACAGTAATAGTATTCTGTTTAACGAAAATTAATTTTGAAATTAATTAAACAATAACTAAAAGCCACGGATTGAAATTAATTCAGCCTAACAATACCACAGTTACAATTCATGGAGATGGTAGAGACAATGTCAGAAGACACACATACACACACAAACACTTGTACAACAACCATCGGGAGTTGAGCCAATCGATACCGTGCTGCGGTTGTCATGACAACGGCGCGTCTGCAGCGTCACTATCACAAATGTCGGCGACGACCAACACCACCCCCACCCCATACCAACCACTTCTGAAACGCACGGTGCAGCCAGAACACTTGATTGTATTTCACGGTGATTTTATCAGCATTTGATCTGAGCGAAACAACGAAACGTCAAAGTAAGATAGACATCTATCCATCAAAGAATCTAGTAATGGAAATTCGCACTTGTACACCGTTGTAATTAGTTTATTTTTGAAACTATGTAACTTTTAATCAACACCGAACTGCTTTCTGACAATACTTTGCTAAATAGCACATATTAGATACAGTTTTTTGCTCACTGTAAGAATATAACCTATAATATTCGACATGTATGCACAAGCATTATTTATTGTTTCATAATGCGACGTAATCAAATCACGTTGATAACGCATAATTTATCAGAGAAGAGAATAGCTGTCAACTTGTAGAATGCACTCAAAGCTTGCCGCGTAACATACACCTGACATGAATGTCCATTATATAAACATGCATGTAATGATAAATAATAAATACAAAATAAGCATGTACAGAATACTGCATTGCCAACCATCACAAAGATCTGAATGCTCGCTGAGCTAATTGAAACTTTCCATAGGTAAAAATACCAATTCACACATTCTTAATAATACAAGGAATAGGAAACCTAATAAGTTATGATAAATAAATAAATGTACACAGTTTATTTTAAAATAGTAATACGTTCTGTAAATATACACAGAGAGTGAATATGTGTAGAATTAGAAGTAACGTAATGTACATCTTGTAACAAATACACAAAGCAAGGGAATGTTGACGGACTTGTTTCTGTGTACGTCTGGCGCCAACCATTTGCTGTGTTGTGTTGCTAATAGCGAGCCATATAGCATTCATAATGATCAGGGAACCATTCAATATGCAATACGTGATGCGAGATGTTTAGCATACTTACCTGACATTGGTGTACATGCACACGTGTGTGTGTATTTGTGTACTCATTTGTTATAAACTGAACATGATGTACGGTATTCGTATACCAATATGTACTGTATACTTCTAGTAAGATTTGACATATATATTAGCCTTAATTTATTTCACAAACCATACAATTATATTGCGCAGTATTAATAGTAGATATTTTCTTCTGTTCCAGGTCTTAACACCAAAAAAATACAACGATGTGTACCTATACGACATGCCGCCGAGCCGGTGTTCGCCCGTGCAAAGTATTCCAGAGGGACACAGTCCCAGAGACAACGGGGGCGGTGATTCGTACGATGTGCCACCACGTGCCGTGCCCGTGAACTATGACACGCCACGTAACTGGTCACGCTGTTCACCGGCTCCGTCGTCCATCTCACCGATCCGTCGGGATTCCTCCGACAGTTATGATGTACCTAGGCCACTTCTACATAGTCAACAGCAACTGACACCGAGCAGTTCGGCCAGTTCGTTGACAACTGCAGACTCGTTCAGTTCCTCTAATCGTAGCAGTGTGATTAACATGCCCGACTATGATGTGCCGAAACCACGTGGTCCACAGTTACATTTACATCCGTCACAAGTGTACGATGTGCCGCTCGCCAACCCACAGATGAAAGAACTTCCGCTGGAACTGAGCACCGCACTGGATTCACTAGCCCTGTTGCAAACTGAATCGACGACAGCCATTTCCAGACTGCTAGGTTTCGTTACGCCACAATGGCGACGAAAGGATAAACTAGAACCGAAACTGATGGATATCAAGTTGGCGGTGGTACGATTGAAAACGTCGGTGCACGATTTGACTGAGTTTGGAGAGGGAGCTTTAGGGAATGCTGCCCGAGCACCAGATAAAGGTAAATATCACTAGAAACAGCAATGAAATCTATAGAACAAAATATAGAAATCCAGTTATTGATAGACTTGATTTTACATTTCAGGCCTCGCCGCTAAATTAAAACCATTAGTATTTGCACTGCGTACTGCAGACAAGTTAGTCCAGGATGCTGCACAGACTCTGGACCATCAGAACTGGTCGTTAGAGCTGCTAGCACAACACGATGATCACGACACTCATACAGGCGGCACACAGCGACCTGACTCCCTGGAGCAACTAGTAGCCTGTAGCCGGTCCCTCACTGAAGATGTTCGTCAAATAACATCCTTTATACAGGGCAACAGTACGCTCCTGTTTAAACGAGCCTCCTCACCACAAGCCAACAACAACAACGGCGAGTGGATCGAGGATTACGATTATGTAAACTTGGACTCGAGAGAAACCGTGGCCAAGAAACATGCGGAAATACGTGACGCACTGCCAACGGAATTAAAGAAAGGTTATGATGCCTTAATCAAGAACGCAGAATCAGCTGCGATCAACAACGACACAACAAAAACATCGAACGACGGTGAATTGGATCCGGATGACAAACAAGTATTAACCTTCTATGCTGCACAAGCTGTCACACATCACACACACCTAACGCACGCCATCGATGCATTTCTGCAAACGGTCGAACACAATCAGCCGCCGAAAGTGTTCCTGGCGCATGACAAGTTTGTTGTGTTGAGTGCACACAAGTTAGTGCACATTGGCGACACTGTACACAGAAATGTCGTACAAGCAGAGATCCGAACCAGGGTTCTGAACTGTTCAAATGCACTGTCCGATGCACTGGCGACCAGTGTTGCCAAAACTAAACATGCAGCACAACAATTTCCGAGTGTCACTGCCGTACAAGAAATGGTTGATTCCGTAGTTGATATATCGCATTTAGCGCGTGATTTAAAACTATCTCTAGTACAAGCTGCGCAGCCGCAATGAAAAGCATTTGTTTCCAGGCATTTTTGAACGATTTTCTGACGGGAAAGTGATTGGTAGCTGGTGTCACATACATTTGTCAGGAAAGCGAGGTTATATCTATACGAGCGAATTACTATTCGAATGAATTCCACTGTCTAAAATAAAGAAGATGACAACTGTATATGACACAGAGATGTTGTGACAAGTTTTTCCTTTCCTCCATTTTATAAACGCGGACTGCTTGTAATATTCCAATGCTGGTATATAGCTCTAAAGTAAGAGGCGCACATGTTACACGATACAAAACTGAAGTTGAGTTCCTTTTTACAATATAAAATATTCGATGTAGAACATAACGCATTACTGTAATGACGCGATCAGGTACGATTGATATTTAATCAGTTCACATTATGATTATTATTATTATTGAATCATCGATGTAGTTTGCCTGTAGCAATTGTAATCAGTGTCAAATTATAGGAAATTATGGCGAGAATTTTCAACTAGACTTAGACTCTTGTATACTGGAGCAATTAATGTGATCAATCAAATAACCTAGAATAATTTAACTACTTTTTTATTCAAACGATTAGTTTCTTTACAACAATGGAACAACCACAACAATGTGAAGTAAGTGTTTTAATTACATTTGTATATATTAGTTTTTAAGTTCGAAATTATTTATCCGCTGTATATTTAAATGAGATGTAATTATTATATCACGTAGGACTGAACTGGAATTTATATTTGACTTGAATTGTATATTTTAAAATGTAATAAAATTAATCATATAATGAACTTTCATTCATTCATTCATTCATTCATTGTATCACCATGAAATAAAACTTCATCATACGTACTGTTATTTACTTAAAAAGATTTATTATTGATAAATAAACGGAATAAGAGTTTCTATATATATGTTTAAAGAAAATATAAAGCAAAATGATATTCAGACATATACATCAAACTGTGTTCACTCTTCGTTCTTTTTAATGGCTTTACTTTTCTTGGGAAATGCAGACAAGTCACGCATCATTGAATAGGCATCTTCACCGTCGGCATAGTATTTCGGTTCAATCTCGAGTATTTTGAACTGCAATGAGTTAGTGTACAGGTTCAATGCGGCACGGTTACTCTTCCGTACGTGCAACGATACGTATTTCGCATCGAAACATTCTACCATGGCCCGCGAGGCTTGATCCATGAGTTTCTGTGCTAGACCCAGCCGCCTGTGTGACCGTTTCACAGCCAGAGAAGTAATGTGTCCGTGTTTCTGTTCCTCGCCGTCCTCCTCCATCTTGGCCAGCACATAACCGACAATATTCCCCTTCTCATCCTCGGCAACGTAACTTAGTTGCGGCCACGACAGACCATGGTAGAAATAGTATTTCATCTGGTAGTTCTCAGGTAAACACAACAGATTGCAGTGCTGCATATTCATCAAATCCTCGGGTTTCGCACACCTGATATTCATGATTGCACTTGTCGAAATTACTTTAAAATGAGAAAATTAGTCACGTCGAATCTTCTTTGTACGGCTACGTCCTGTTTTTTGTTCGTTTGATGTGGAATTCTCTGACATGCCACCCAACAGCTCACGAACAAATCTGAACCTTGAGAGAAAGGCCTTCCATACAATATACCACCCTGTACAAATAAAATGTAATCAATTCATAATATGTAACACTAAAGATATGATCAATTAACTTCGTAGATTTAATTTCTTACCAAATCCTACTAATAAAAACACTATCAATATTGAAGATACAACTGAAAACACAGCGAGAAGCAACTCTTTCATTTTGTACGTTGCATGGACGATTTAAATATTAATTAAATTACGTTTGGAATATGTACAAATGATACTAAACTACGAATTGTTACTAAAATTTACTTAACCACACTATCACAAAAGCGAACAACGCCATTTTGTTTAGAGCAAAAATTGAATGATATCAGCAATTATTTATTTCTAGTATATTTACTAGTAACTCGAATTAAAATGTACATACACAATAATAATACTCACTTTATAAAATTCACATACAAATACCGGCTTCCATTTACGAAACCCTACAATGTGCTACTAAAATATTTTAGTGGTTTTTCCAAAATGTTGGTACCTGTGATTAAATATAGCCTAGATTAAATTTCAAAAATCATTAGAACACTTGCAAAACAAATAAAATGTGCTAAATACGAAAATTAGATATATTACAATTTCATAATATATTTTTCGCACATAATAGTATAATTGTAAGTTATTAATTTACTACTAGATATTAAAAACGAGTAGTTTTCACATATGATCTTAAATATACGTTTCAACTTAGTAACTAGTCATCTTCATATTCATCTAAATGATCAAGTTTAATTTCTTTTTGTTTTGTCTTTGATTCATTCTTAGCAGTGATATTTTTCTTTGCAGTTTTTTTCTTTTGACCAACAATATATTCCGGCATAACAATCTTGGTTCCTCTGAAACTAAGCTTCTCGTCATCTTCTGTATTTTTCTTATTTTTAACCATAACACTTGTATTAAATCGAGGTTTCACATTATCATCTTCGTCCATATCTTCCAGCTGTGACTTTTTTCTTTCTTCAATTTCACGTAAAAATGATAATGCTGCATTTGTGTTTCCTCGTTCTGAAGTATCTTCACTGGAAACGTCATCTAAACTGTATTTCGTCCATTTGTGTGGATTTTTCTTGAAATCAGGTACATGCCCACGTGGTAAACATTTTGACAAAGGTTGCTCCGGTCTTTTGAAGATACTCTCTCGTCCTTGAAGATATTTTGTTTCTTCTGTTTCTGACCTTTTACGTTTCTTTGATACGTTTGTCAACGTTGTCACATCCATTGGTGTTTCATTTGTTATAATTCTACTTTTGTTTGTGTCTTCTGCTCGTTTTAGTTGGTCAAAAAGGTTCTTTTGTCTGTCATTGAAGTTGGTAAACACAACAGAAGACTTTGTTGCATTCTGATCTGCTTGAAACAATTCATCAGTGTCCATGTCCAGTGTGAAAATTATTTTGTTTCTGTAAGAGTACTAAGTCTAGAAAATAGCTAAAGAAATGGAAGCTAAAAGTCCTATATTTGTATAATATTGCATTATAGTTCTATTATTAAAATTATAGAAAGAAAAGCTCACATTCTAGCAATTGCATCTTCTACTTCGTTATATTTAGTTTAGGGTTTTTATATGTCAAATGGTATAGGGTTCTTTATGACATTTCTATGTTGGTTACATGTATTAGAAAGGAAAAGCACCAGAGGCTTCAATGGCAAGAGTAATTCGTGGTCAGTGGCGTACACCAGGATGTTTCTCAATCATTACGAAGAAAACTTTAGTTCGAAAATATATAAAATGTATTTACAGTTTCACTTTTACAAATTAAACTTAATTTGAATGCATGTATTTAACAGGGATGTAGATTTTTACGAATAAAAATAATAACACAAATACAGTACAAGCTCCCTTAACCGGTCTCGAATCAATCGGCCGCCGCTTTAACCGGTTGCTTCCCGAAATGCACTACTCAGCGACAAGTTTGCGCGTGCGCTAGTACTAGTGTACTATTTGAGGCCACTTGTTGACGAGTAGACGTTTATTGTGTTGCACTGGTTGTGTCATTGTCATTTCATTTTAAGTTACTGTACCGTAAGCCTACCTGTATATTGTTTTTAAAATGAATTTGTCAAAACGAAAACGGAATGTTTTGACGATCGAACAAAAATTAAATGCGATCGATCGTATAGATAAAGGAGAGTCTGTAAAAAAGATTTGTAATGAATTGAATGTGGGAAAAAGCACAGTTAACGATTGGCGTCGTAATCGAAAATCTATTGAAAACTTTTGCACTGAAATAGAGACGGAAAAAGTTTTGACAGAGCGGCGAACTTTGAAAAAACCTACAAATGAAATGGTTGACGATGCTTTGTGGCTGTGGTTTTTACAGGAACGAAGGAGAGGCACACCTATTTCTGGACCTATTCTAAAAGAAAAAGCAATGATTTTGCATGCAATGTTTGAAGAAAAGACAGAGTTTGCAGCCAGTGATGGCTGGTTAGGAAGATGGAAGAAGAGACGTGGAGTCACTTTTGTAAACAATTGTGGAGAAAAAATGTCAGCAAGTGATTTTGGGACCAAACTAGAAAAGATTATAAGTACAGATAAACTGCTTCCAGAACAAGTTTACATTGTACATGAAACTAGGCAAAATTTCAAGCACCTGCCACAAAAAATCTTCTCTGTTGGCAATACAAGTTCAGCTTCAGCGTTCAGTCTCAACAAAGAACGAATTACAGTCGCCATATGTTCAAATGCTTCGGGCACTCACAAGCTCCCGCTTTTAGTGATTGGCAAATCTGAGAAACCACGAGCATTCAAGAACGTTCCAGTTTTCTATCGTGCCCAGAAGTCAGCTTGCATGAATTCTTCCATCTTCAAGGATTGGTTCATAAATGAGTTTGTACCGAAAGTAAAGAAAAATTTAAACGATCGTAAATTGTCAGAAAAGGCTATTTTAGTCTTAGACAATGTTGGTATACATCCAACCGAACTTCAATGTGAAGAAGCGCCTGGAATAAAATTACTATTCCCTCCAGCTAACGTAACAAGCCTCAATCAACCGATAGACCAGGGTGTTATTGAGTACTTCAAGAGACGATATCGGCGTAAACTGCTCTTTGAGATTTTAGGGAGGATGGAAACTGAAGAAATGGATATTGTATCAACTGTAAAGTCCATCAACATAAAGGATGTAATTTACATGACTGCAAAAGCATATGAAGAAATTCCTAGTTCAACATTCATCAAATCTTGGCGAAAGGCCTGGCCAGACATTGAGAAAATGGTCAATAACACATTTGACAACGAACTACCTCATTCCCAATTAACTGAGCAAGATGACAATGTAGCACTACTGAATGATTTGATGAAATTACTACCAACTTCCAGTGATGACGAAATTGTACATATAATACAGGATGTCGAAGATTGGATGACAGGTGATGACGACTTGGAGAACGAATTCTTGAATGATGATCAAATTGTACAAGCAGTTGTGGAGACGGAGACATTTGAGAACAGCGTTGTAGAAGAATCGGAAGACGAAAAGCAAGAGGAAAAAGTAAGTCATGAAGAGGGGATAAATGCTCTGGAGTTTGCAGCGATGTACATTGAACAACAAGACGAATCTACTGCTGATGATATAATGTTCATGAAAAAGTGGAGAGACTTTGCCTTGAAGAAGATAATTGAGAAAAAGACACAGTCAAAAATAACAGACTTCTTTTAGGCCTGAATATATATTAAGAAATTTCCTTATCTACTGCACTGTCAAACTTATTATGTACTGTACATTATTTTTTATTTCATGTGTTTCTTTCTATAATCATAGATAACTTATGATTATCAATAAGTAGTAACGTTATTTTCTATAAAAATATATATTTCATTTTGTGCAATGTTCATGAATAAAATACCCATGCATGCATATTATTAGTTACCATTTATTTTGACATGAAATATTAAATGTAATGACAAACATTTTGAACATTTACTTAGTAAAATATTTTGTTACTGATCCATATTTTTGTTCACCAAGAATTCTAATTGTTGTATGCCTGGTTTGTTGATTTCGTCAAAATATGGAATCTCCTTTAAACGATTGATCCATGCTTTAATTCTTGGAAAAATATCCAAACCTAATGGAACCCGTGAAGAAATAGCTTCCAATGAAACAACTGATGCAGCATTGCACAAATCAGCAATGGTCATGTTATCCCCAG
>JAGJTL010000059.1:4806871-4822830 GCA_022063505.1 Calosoma granatense
ATCAATTTTCTGTTTGGGGATTTCTTTTTGGCCCAAGAATAAAATAGGGTACTGTAATGTTTCAGCAATAATTCAATTGATTCTTGCACTATTTTAAAATATAAATGTAAGCAGGAATACATACGAATACATCTCTCAAACGTGGAAAGAGAACTCCGGAATCAAAGTGTAGTCTCTGATCAACAACAGCTCTTTTCTGTAAATCTTTAGGATACAACGAATCATCTTTTCCATATTTACCAACTAAGTATGCAGCTATTGCGTGGCTGTCCCAAATACAAAATCCATCATCGTTTAATGTAGGTACTGAATGCTGCGGGTTCATCTGTAATTAAAACATTTACATGGTCAAAATAATGAACCAGTATATACAAGCTAATTACCTTTAAATATTCCGGCGTTAAATGTTCACCATTTTTTAAATTTACTTCTTTCCTCTCTAATTCAATTCCTAATGCACGTCCTGTTAAGAATACCGCCCTTACAGGGGGGCTAAGATCTGTGCAGTATATTATAGGAGCCATTCTTAACAATATTCAAAACTCGAAGGTCAAAGCAGGTCAATGTCACACAGTACTCAGCAATGCACTAGTCGGTTTCTAAACGAAGACTGTGAAGTCGGATGTCTGACAACTTTCTACTGCTGTAATTTTGTACAGAGCCGTATCTAGAAGCACTGCTGTGGATAATAATTATCGTTAAAGTGCCAAGCCGGCACAGGCAACGAATTGCGAGTAACTGCACTATGTATGATTATTTGTATTTATCATGTTTACATAATCTATTAGCGGCCATTTGCATTATTATCTAACAATATTTAACCTTGCACTTCAGCTTCTGCTTGTATAAATTTTTTCCTAATGACTTTTTTGTTTACGTTTATGACATTTATCAAGTAGTTTATCAAAGTAAGTAAATATTGCCTGAAAATAAATCTAGTGGACATTGATAACCACAGTTTCATGTAACATTGTTTGTTTATTCTGTTACAAGTACAAAATTCTATATATAAATATAATAATGTTATACAAGAATTATTTTATAGACGTTAATAAATGTTTGTGTGACGTCGCGTAATTGGGAAGTAGCATGATGTTGTATTTATTTACATATAAGAATTATGACATTATTTTTCGAGTGATGTTTTCACAAATGCTTTTAACTTTTCTAAACCTATTCCATTTGCTTCTTCGTAAAATGGCAGTGTTTTTAAACGATTCATCCACGCGTAAAGTCTCGGATATTTATCATGACTCATTAGTTTCTCTACAGTTTCTACAGCTGCCAGTGTGGTGACAGATGCACCAATACACAGATCTGCAATAGTCATCTGTTCGCCAGCCATCCATTTGTGATTCTCCAGGAATGCTTCTAGAAAACCGAATGCTTCTGATACACCGTTGGCATTTTCTTCTGAAAGTTCTTTTTCGCTCCGGGAAAATATAGCAAACTGTAATATATAAAACGAATATTTCACGTTCAGTTATTGCGTAAATTAAAAATTAAGAATGATATACTCAACAATAATATATTGTTACCTTTTTGGTGTCCTTTTTTACGGTTATCATAATATAATACATGATTATTTCACTTACAAGTATGGCTTTCAAACGTGGAGATAGAATTCCAGAATCAAAATGTAATCTTTGATCAACAATGGCTCTCTTCTGTAGGTCTTTGGGATACAGGCAATCATCTTTTCCATATTTACCAACCAAGTACGCAGCAATAACATGACTGTCCCAAATATAAAAACCATCATCATCCAGTGTAGGCACTGTGTGTTGTGGATTCATCTGTAATATAAAACCATGATACATTAGATTTAAACTTGTGTTGATTATGACAAATTAATGTTATTATTTAATGATTATAAATCAAAGATTAACATCTGTTTATCTGCAAGTACTATACTTTTACTGGCCTAATAATTATATAATAGTTTTACTAGGCGAAATATAATAATAAAAAATGTTAAAAAAAACTACCGACCTTTAAAAATTCCCGAGTCAAATGATCACCATTCTGTAGATTAGTTACTTTTTTCTCCAATTCTAATCCCAATGCATGTTCTGTTAACAATACAGCCCTTACAGGAGGACTAAGATCTATGTAGTATAAAGTAGGAGCCATCGTTAACGCTAAACTACTCTTGTCAACAAAGATCTATGCAGACTGCCTAACACTCAACTGAACACAATTATATTCTGGCGGATATTAACATTTATATATACAAGGTTAACATTACAGGACTGGCTCGAGAAAAATAAAATAGATTAGATATCTTACACAAATAGACAGATATCAGTAGATATATTTATGTTCACACATACAACTGTTGCAATAGTTAGAGGTAATATATTTATTATACAAATATTGCGTTTTACTATAAAATTATGACATAATTCAGTCATTCTTACAATAGTAAACAAATTGTAGAGTGGTATTGTTCATATTTTCCTTAATGAATCCGTAATAGACTTAACCTTGTTTCCTATTATTTACTAAGAATATTTAAAGCGTAGTTCAGTAATGAAAGAAAATTACACATTACAAATTAAATATTTGTAAAATATATTATTCATACAATATAATTGGTTATGACAGGTTAAAATAAAAACAATTTATATTTCTTACACATCACATATATTAATTACGTTAATTGCTAAGTGTATTCTGTTGTTTTATGATAAAAATGTGGTGCCACCTCAATCAACCAATCATTCTTGATAACTGTCAAGTGTCGCATATACGTTTTAGTAGTGTGAAGTATCTCGCAAAAAACGATCCTATAATGAAATAAATCAGATACAATAATAAAAACATATACACACTGTTTCAATATTATACCATTGTGGTTGTTCAAGGGTGTACAGTAAACTGTCCGGATGTATGTACAGTTCTATGTCACCGCGCACAGTTTTGTACACGCCTGTATGATGGAGATATGCTGCATTAGGAAATAAACCCGCTGTCAAACATTTGCATATAGTTTCCATGTTTTCTAGAACAATCACACAATTATTCTTTCTGTATTAGTTGCACACTATATACCATTGATTATATAATAAATTATTACATACTACACGATAGTAATGGTACATTATATTTCTTCAACATTTTACCAATATGATGTCTGATTTCAATCACTCTCTTCATGGCTTTATAGTTTAGAAAATTCCTGTGGCAAAAATCTTTCGACATGTTGTTCGACATGAAGCCGGTGTATACGTTTAATAAAGTAATCAGGTCACCTTCTTCTACTTCGAAATTTCTCTTCTGCACTCGTGCTTTGATAGAAGCTTGACCACTGGCTGGTTTGCTGAATACATTTTCAACTTGTAACATTGATATGATGGTAAGGATTTCTTCAGAACAACCATATTCTCCTACAAGTCATTCAAGTGTCGTATACAGCTGAATATACTACCTATTTATCTCTATCTCTGTCAGTTACCTGAAGCTAGGAGTATCTTAGAGTACAGTGGATCCACTGCGAACTCTGCCATAGTTGCTCCGTGCGGTTGTGTCAGTTCACCACGGTCATCTATCGCATGCAGCGCATACAATAACTCCAATGCACTCAACAGGTTCTTAGCAGGCGGTGGACTTGGGAATGTAAATCGTAACACATTATCAATGCCGAGTGCTTTCAGTTGTAACACTACGCCAAGCAAATTTGTCCGCTGAATTTCCGGTGGTGTAGCTTCAGTTAATTTAATATAATCCTCTTCCGTATACAACCTTAACAAATATTATTAAGTACATGCAGTGTTGTATTATTAATTATACTTGTACATTTTTATAACATATAATATTAATAATATTTATATATAAATAAGCATATGCAGTGTTTCATTATTAATTATTACCTGTACGTTTTTCCAGGTTTCATACGGCCCGCTCGTCCTGCCCTCTGTTCGGCAGATGCCTTACTTACCGGCACAACCACTAAACTGTCATTGTGAGTTTCTGGATTAAACCAACGTAGTTTCACGAACCCACAGTCAATTACTGTCAAACAGAAATTATTAGAGAATATAATACACGTGCAGTGATAAGAAAATACATTGATTACCGTACCATATACTATTCCTGAAATAGTAATACTTGTTTCAGCAACATTTGTAGCGATTACTACTTTTCTTGAGCCTTTAGGCGTTGGTCTGAACACTTTCAGTTGTTCGTGATACGGTAACGAGCCATACATAGGTAATACCAGCATCTGATCTACGTTACGTTCGTGTTCCATTAATTTTACATGCTCACTGAGCAATTTGACAGCTCGTTCTACTTCTTCCTGTCCAGTCAGGAAAGCGAGAATATCTCCTTGTCCTTCGGTTGCGTGAATCTTTAGAACAGTATCAACTGTTCCTTTAATATAATCAGGTACGGGTTCTTTAAAGAGATAAATAAGTATACCAGATTGTTAGATGATTAATCAAATTGTGAATTACCTTTTAAATAATACACATTCACAGGATACGTTCGGCCTTCTACACTCATGATGACAGCTGTATCTTTAGATTTATTTTTCGTTGTATTGTTGTTGAAAAAATCTCTTAATCGTTCTGCATCCATTGTTGCAGATGTTACTATCAGTCGAAGAGATTTTCGTTTCTATAAAAAAAGTTACATGATTAACATTGTACAGTGGATGTAATATGAAAGATCTAGCTATACCCTAAGTATTTTCTTCAACAATCCCATTAAAATGTCTGTGTATAGTGTTCGTTCGTGTACTTCATCCAACATGATTGCACTGTATTGGTTCAATAGCGGATCGGCCATCATTTCTCGTAACAGAATACCTTCTGTCATGTACTGTAAATATTATTCACATTCCATAAACTAATGTATACACATCATATTGACTGTTGTATGTATTTACTTTGATTTTTGGTTGAGTCTCGCAGGCATCCCAGCGGACAGCATAACCGACGGTGGCGCCTTGAACTAACGTTCCCGTCTCGTCTGCCACACGACTTGCTAAAGAAACTGCTGCAACTCGCCTGGGTTCGGTGACTCCAATAGTTCCTGGCCATTCTGCTTCTATCATATACTGGGTAAAACAAAAATAAATTATACACATTTTTTCCCAAAAGAACATGTGTTTAATAAACAAACAAAATAATAAAACAAAACGTCATTAACTCTGGAAGGAACTTTAGGTAACAATGAAAGCAGAGAATAATGCAGTATAACTTAGACATTTTATTTTGAATACTTTCAATGTGTTAACAATTTACAATTGACTTACATGCGAGCAGCAGTCATCATATAATTAAAATAGAATCTTCAGTAAACAATGGCAAAAGTCGAAATGACAAGCTATAAAACATAGTGACGTGCTAGTAAAATTTTCTGGCGGGCACACAGTAATATTTTTTCTAAGTTTTTATTACAAAAATAATTATCGAGTAAAAAATAAGTTTTCATTCGATTTTATTTTAATTATTGTAAACGGGATTCGAGTAACACCTGAGGCAGTCTACAACTGCTAGTATGTTCCCTAAACTAACTAATCTAATCAATATATATATATGATTATTGATTAGATTACATATTTTACTGAACACTTCTAGAAGTTTATGTACAGAAAGAAACGAGACTCATTGTTTTATTGTAATTTCAGTTAACGAATATAATGTCAATCGTTCAATTGAGCACAAACGAGTCCAATACTTTCTTTAATCACTCTAATCATATTTGTTTCATTACCTATTATTATTATCTTTAGTCTTTATTAATATTAATCGCATAAAACTTGGACAAATTGGAGCACATATTTTCGAAATTCTGTGAAAATTCACTACTACAATACAATGTGCTCACAAATTATTTATATATTTTCAGTGTTGCATTGAAACGGTTAATCCAAAAATCGTACGTCACAGTAAATAAAATTAGCGATAATATATTGTAAGTATTAGGTAAACAAATATGGAAATTGCCAACTCTTAATATATAATTGAAACATTATCATAAATTGATAGTGCATAATTATTGTAATCAGGTATACAATGTATTTTTGGTATAAAGTATGGTGAATATTTCAAATGCGCAGTGCTGTTTTAATGAAACTAACAATGATAAGTAATAATTTTATCTATGTGTTATATGTGTGACAAAAACAGCACTCACTGTATGGTATAAATGGAATGATTATATAAATAATTAGCTATTAAATACATAACAAACGTATATATGTACAAAACAATATATTTAACAACATAAAAATGCATGAGCAGGATTTTTTTATAAATCACAACTAACAATAAATGCATATGTTCAACATAAATATTGTTTTAATTTCAACAATGTTGACTAAACAGAATAACAGTGAACAGTGTGTACTCAGGTACATTTCTTTAACGCACAAACTTTAGGTTTTACTTAACGAAACGGCCATAACGTTTGTCCGAATATATAGGATACAGAATACAGAAAGTATAATACTTTTGACAATTTAGAATTCTAAATGAAACAAACCGGGGAATTCGTAAGATTCATCACCACCACCATACATTTCATAAGTTATATTCTTTTCACTTACAATGGCAACTGTTCTATCTGAACAAATTAATATATCCGATCAGATATGCGTAATATTACCCGTTAAATTATTGAAAATGTAATTCTCAACTTCCAACACATGCATTTCTGACACACAAATCACACAGATCAGTACCACGAAGCCAAGGTACTGAATAAGTCTCAGGAATTCCCATAATTTATCACAAAATATCGCGAGCAGCAAACAGTGAATCATATTGTGCAAATTGGCAATACGCCAAAGCCAGGCTACAGCGAAGAACAGTGTCGATCTGAATATGATGTTCTGTCTGATGAACTGTTGTCTCGTTACATCGGTTCGTTCCAACATATCCTGATAGATGGCAATGTACCGATTCCAGGCCGTCGAGCTGATCATTAGTTGCACTGAGAAGCAACCGATTTTCCGCGCTACTTTATTCGTTGTCACTTTCAGTTTGTAAATATTGCCGCCGCTCTCTTTGTTGCCCGCTACGATTGTCTGCAAAGGTAAATAGCCCCGTCGGGGCGGATTGTTCTTCAGAAAGACAAAACAGCCAATCATCAGTGCTACACAGCCTATAAAGTCACAGATGCCATCTATGTAGAAGCCACTGGTACCAATCTCTGATCGTTCACCCTTAATATGTTTCCGCGCTCGTGCAACATGGCCATCCATGTCGTCCAGGAATGTTCGTATTTGAAACAGGACAACGCCTATTCTCCGTAATGACAGCGTATCGTCTGCAATACATTTACCGCTGACCAGAGCGACGATCACATGGAAGAAACTAATTTCGTTCGGTGTGATCCAGCTGGTTTGTGATATATCAAACACACGGTCGACGATTGTCGCTAATGGTGAGAATAAATAGTGATTCGTGTGATCCAGCAGTAAGCCCTTCACGGTTACATCGCACAGCGGTGACACGTCACATCCCAGCCAACTGGCATCGTTATACTGTAACGATACATTCTCACCTGTGTACCGGTCGATGGGGTAATTCTGGATGCGTAAATACAGGTTCACATCCATGTAAATGTAGAACAGCAACACTGTGCACAGTAGGCCTAGTAACAGTTTACTGATTTGTGATGGCGGTCCAAACATGTTTGTTCCTTGCCAGTGATAATTGTCTGTTTTTGAGCAAGTAATCAAGTAGTTTTGTATATAGAAAAATATCTACGTACAAGTTATAAACGTACGTTCTCACAACACTGCTATATATTTGTTAGTCAGACGACGAACTGACTGGCCAGGCACCTGTAGGTACACCACACAGTTTCGTTGGTACATGTAAATGTCTACCAACTATTCTACATCGGGCCCATTGACCACTGACTGATTACACAAGCAGACGCGCGCGCGCTAATCTGCCCTATCTTTGTTTTCACCACTCCGCTACGCACTTTCAGACAAGATTGCAGGACAAACTAGCACGCGCGCACGCGTGTACTGTACCATGCAGTGCATTATGTAGCAGGCTAACGCATATACAAACAAACAAAACGAAAATAATATAATAATATCAATAGAAGTTGTAAAAACGTGTTCGCCATATTGATTCACATATTTATTTAGTTATCGGTTTGTGTGATAAGGAGTGTTATTGATAGATTGATTACTTATCAACATCACACCGGACTGAACATGCGTATTTATGTAACATACATCACTGTGTTGATCATTTATTATCGGGTACCTTTTTGACAATATATTCGTCGTGTATAAAATTATCCTCAATACAATTCTGTTCATATTAGCAATTATAATTATTACATTAACTAAGAAACATGTACACATTTGGTGTGTATGTGTATACATGCATATTACTTACGTATTGTTTTTATTTTACACAATAGTAAGTTTTTTTCTTACGCAAGTAAATAATATTTTCTGTGAAAATTGTGTAATTCAACCGTTTTCAAGCATGCATTAAACAGAAAGTTGAACATTATAAAATAAATAATTTCCTTACAAGAAATTTAAATCGCAATTGGTAAACCTCGAAGTCTATATATTTTCTGTATTTATCACGCATATTTACAATTGAAAATTATATGCTAATAGAAATTATTTTTGAACCTATCGTCATGCTATATTCGAATTAAATGTCATCCATTTCTATACGATAATATAATGTAATTTTATTTGTACATAGTTACATTTAACTAATGTTCTAATTGTTCTATTTGTCGTTGGAATATTATCTTATCTTGGAAGGAATAAAAGTTATCGATTCAGGTGTTCTATATAAAATAATAAATAAAAACAATATTTATCCTTATATATTGTATTATCTGTAACGAAAATATTATGGCATAGTGAGTTACATAGTGATAATATTAATAGCAAACGACGGGGCTCAGGTCATTGTACTTAACACTGTATCATATAGCAACCATACAAGTATATACAATAACGTAAACCATATTATTATAACCACATTACCACAAACCAACACACAAGGTCATTCTTAATGTACAAATAAGTAAAAATCTATAAAACACATTATTTATGATTTTATGCATCATAGAAATTATGGATACCAATTCCTGAATATATGTATCTGTTAGAAATATATTTGTAAAAGAATAAATATATATTTTGGATAATTTTGTTTTTATAATAAATAAAACAAAAATCTCTGAGCAAAAGCATCATTCATTTATTTCTGAGACAATACATTATAATGTGATATGCAAATATTATGCGTTAAATTAGTGCATATAATTCAATGTGTCAGAAATTCATAGCTACTCTTCAACAGTTAACTATGCATACAATTAAATAATATTTCCTTTAGCTGTAATTCGTACAAACATGCAATAAATCAACATTAACATACCTGTGGTATCTGCGTACTTTTTCCACATCCGGTCTCACCGACTAGCACTAAAGTTTGATGGTTCTCCACAAGGTACAAGATATGATTTCGATAGCTGAATATGGGTAAACGCTGTCTCTGGGATTCTAACGATAAGGAATGGTATTTGTTGTATACGAAATCTGTACTTTCTATCAAAGTGCTGTCATTTTTGTCTAGGTAACTTGCGGTTTCAGACGGCTTCAAAAATCTTGGTTTAAAATCACTCATTACGAATATTCTACTCTATTTCTATTCACTTTGTAGGTTTTATAATATTAATCTGCTCGATCTCAAGTCATCTAAAACAAATACATGTAAACAACATTAGTTACAATGAACGTGTAAGAAATCTACGAATTAACATTTCAAATTGGCTAATGCATCTCGAGCTGAATACTTTCAAATGTTATAAAATTGTATTATTTTTTATCTTACCTTAAAGTTTGATTGAAGATTTTGTTGCAAAACGTTTCCAAACGAATCACTGCGTTCCTAAATGTCATTTATATTATCCTCATATTGCGCATGCGCAATGTCCAATCGGTAATAACGGCAACATAAGAAATATAAATTTTAATTATTAATTAAATCATTCTCAAAATTTCCATGCTATTTAAACACTTTTTATTATTTTTAATTTAACCAGTTTTGGAAAATATATAAAAATAAAAAGTGGATAATTTAGAAAAAAAATATACGACACTATTAGCAGTGGCGTACGAACAATATTTTTCTGGGGCATATTATTGACAAAGTATATGTTGAAATATAGGTAGAAAAAACATATATTACGATTTCATAGTTTGTATTTGTTGTACATAGAGATACAAGTTAAAATATTTACAATTTATATAAAACATAGCCCACTATTACGACCTCATTTATATAAACAAACTTTAATGAATTTAATGTATAATCCATTCCTGAGAAAATAACTTTTCTGGCTTTTTTAATTATTTACAGTTTAGATCATGTATTTATGATGATTGTACTTACTAAAGTAAAACTAGAAGTAAGTTATACATCCGTTGTGTACATAACGTATAATTATATTATATGCATATAAATCGGGAGTGGTATTATTGCAGCGTATTTATTTAGTTCTGGTGTCCACCACAGGATGCGCTGTGTTTACACTGTGTACACACATATAACAGAATTAACTAAAGTGTACTATGTATATTAGTTTAACCTTGAGTCATCATCACTCATTGAATTACTGTCTGTCTGATATGCTAATGTTTATGTTACGTTCTAGTCATGGTAAGGTTAGAATACAGAGTATACAGTGTATACACAGCACACCGTGTGTAACATAATACTTCTATTATCAGACTGGATAATATTGACGAGTTGGCACTGAGCACTATCCATGTTTCGTGCCGAACTCGTGTAGAATATCACACGCCATGTCCACGTTGTTCCTGGTGATACCTAGTGCACGTATGACAGCGTCCTTGGAGTAACCTTCGTTCACTAGTTTCTTGATATAATCCATGTTCAAGTTCTCGTAACTCACCGAACCGTTGTCTTTTGCAGTTAACGGATTCTGTCTGGCCTTCGGCGGTAGATCGATGCGTATATTCTCGTACGGTGGTTCTTTCGTTACATAACCTAACTCCTGCTGCTGCTGCTGCTGCTGTTGTTGTTGTTGTTGCTGTTCTAACTGTTGGTTACTAATGTTTGGTGTTGTGTTAGATTTGACAGGACAATTCAGACTAATATGATTCCCGGTGGAGGGTACACTTTGGTGTCGCATTTGTGATTTCGAGTCTATGTTACAGAAATTATATCGCGAATCTATAATGCCGTATATGGTCTCGGGCGTACTTAGCTCGATGGTGGTTTCACTGTCTGTCAAGTTGGTATCACAGAAGATCTCGTGCATACTGTTGCTTTTCGGTATTTGTGGGATTTCGGTGTGATGTGACAGATTCATGACCGATTGGGCTTCGTTCAGGCCGTTCTCTAGGGGTTTGTTGCCGTTACGTATAACCAGCAGGGGTTGTGATGTGTGCGCACTGCCTAAGGTACAGTTCTGTGTCTGTTCCAGTGTGGGGGAACTCTTGCGCGGCGGTAATGGCGGCGGCATTGATGTGATACATGTTGTAGGGGTTATACTACGTCGAATAAACCGTGGACTTGAGCGGGGAGATATCATTGGACTGGCAGACGTCTAGAAACAGAGAAAGAAACACATACATTATATAATAGTGTTATTTCATATTAACTACACATATATATCGCTGAAAGCAAGCTATAGCATTTACAAATGAACAACGGAAACAGTTTCCGTTATTCACTGGTTCATTTACACAATATAACAGGGAATACTGAAGTAGTACGTGTAGTGACTGGGTGGATATATGTAGAGTGTGGAGTTGTATGTGTTAAGGTGAAGCAAGACGCGTACTTACAGATAATTCGGAGCGTGGTGACAGTGCGAGAGCTTGCAGACTGCTACCAGCACAGTTCCACATGTCCCCATTATCCTGTAACGGAATAATACACCCGGGTTAAACATCACCACACCACAATTATAGCCGTGGCATTTAAATGATTCAAGCGTTTGATAAAATAAAGCAGGTATTTGCAAATAATAAGCGTTCCATACTTACTTGTACACAATGAATATGTATTGCTCAAAAATAAAATTCACAAACAAAAAAATCGCCAAGTCTCCGAATAAAATATGTTTATACAGCAAATAATCGAGTAAGTTTGGTGTATAAAACGTGCACAATTCAAAGCGGTTTTATATTTATATGTATATGTATATATGCTTGTGTTTACTGACTAACATTCCCCTTTCCCCAACCCTCGTGCATTGGCGGCGGATATTGCGGAAGAGTAGCCCCTTAATATCAAGCAAAGTAAAACCAGTAACACGAGTTTCATTTTCCAATATGATGACATGAATTACTCGGGTGGCATATTGTTATATTAATAAATATGATTCCGCCGCCTACAATACACATATCTATACACAAATATATAGAAGAGAATTAATATGATTTACAACAGAACCAGTACAAACTCCACAATGCACAGAAATGTACATATTTACACACCCACGTATGTACAACAAAATTCGTAACCCACTATATCACTAATTCTCTTCGTATATTGACAGCAAAGCATATTGTCAGTTGTTCAATATTTTACAAACTGTACAAGGAAAAAATAACTAACCGCATTCGTAATTTAACTAAACTAAAAACAACGAAAAACATTCTCTGTAACTTGTAACAATGGCAGAACAACAAAAACAAAACGGTATATGCAAAAAATTAAAAAATTTATTTGTTTAAAAAAATTAAATTATCATATAAAAATATATTACTAAGAGCACAGCAATTTGTTCGGAATTATTTTTTTTTCGTTCGGCTATTCGTATTTTATTGGAAAAAATTATATTTAAAAATATATGTATGTGTGTGTGTTTTTTAATACTGCAGATAATAAATATTAAATTACAAAAGTGTTGCACTTTTGTACATATGTATATATCAACTACATTTACGTATAATTACCCCAGAAATGTATAAAATATCATCAAATAAAGATGAGCGACAACCAAGCAACAATTGACACAAACATTTGCAACCAAATACATTTTTATTAGTGTAGTGAATTATCATGTAGCAGTATTTAACCAATGTCAAGCGTATGTACAGCGCTACTGGTTCTCTCTCTCTCTGTGTGTTCATTTATAGAACTAATCATACATACAAGAAATGGTTTATATATTTGTACAAAGGCTAGATAATTCACTACACTAATAAAACACCATTGCCAACTTTGACAAATATAGTAATTCTGAATTTATTATTGCACATCGCGGTTATCGCGCATCTTTTACACATATGAACTGTCCAAAATAAAATAAACAACAACAACAAAAATGTGATGAAAAATCGTGCAATCGTGAAGCGACAACAATATGCGCACGCGCACACAAAATTAAAATAAAAAAGCGTCATTTGACAATGATGACAGGATGACACGTGTATGTGTGTGTGTGTGATACAAGTGAGTTTGAATAGGATAACAACAGTATTCAGTTACTCTATTCTAACTAACTATTAAATTAAAGTATGATGCATGTATGTATACAGATGTGAATTGTATGAATATATATATACGAATATGTATGTACGTGTGTTTAAATGTATTGTTGTTTTGAAACATACAGACAAGCGTCATTCCGTATAATCATTCGTGCATGAATCAGTGTTGCCAACCGATACCTCCAAATCGAAGTCCTCATCGTCTACATTGGATGAACTGAGTGTACTTGCACTGGCTAATTTCGATTTATTATGCGATCGTTTCGGATCGAATGGATCCACGACAATCTGTTCGGTGCCCTTGATCTCTGCCCTGCAGAATGGACATCCTTGTCCCTCGGAATCCTAAGCATATTCATTCATTTCACATGTATGTATAATTATTATCTGAGATGTAATAGTACATTATAGTAGAATCATCTGTACATATGTACAGATGTATAGATGATGCATTATGACTTACAATTTGCCAGGCCGTTAGACACGGTGTACAGAGTAGATGACCGCACGGTTCTATCCGTACATCTTTATCGTTCTCTGCACATATCTTACACAACTGGAACGTACTGCCCATTTCACAGTACAACTCGTACTGTTCTTGCGTCACAGCGATATGATCCTCGGGTGTCGGTTGTACTGCCCACGACAGATCAGGATTCACTGACCGTCCATCAGGATACAGGTAACTATAATATACATGTATATAACCTGGTTATATAATACACAGAGAGAGTGAGACAGAGAGGGGAACAGATACTTACAATCCTTCTCTATAACCGTCGAGTAATGCTTGACACAGACTTTTATTCTGTGGTATTGTTTGCAGTATCTCTCCGTCGGCTGTCACATATCCAATGGCCCATTGGCCAAGCCGGGTACAACTCAACCGAAACACGTAACTACCGGCTTTGTTGATGTACTTCTGTAGACGTGCCTTTACCTCGTCGTACGTTAAGAAGGCCACGTAACCCGGATGTGTTACAGCAAGGATTTGCCAGTTACGTAGTAACGTTGTCCAGGGTTGGAATAATCTACAATTCATACACATTATCAGGATAACAAGATCTACTGTTATTTCAGAATTATACAATAATATTTATTCCTGTACATTCAATATTAACATACCGGGTGAACACGTCAAATTCAAAGTTTGATATGTAATCATTACAGGTGAGGTCGATCGTTGATTTGAGAGCCATTGCTTCTAAACCAGAACTGATAGGATGAACCAAGTTCAACTCTTGTCGAAATAACTTCCATGGCACGAGTGTACTACAGAACAGAATAATGTCAATGTTGTAAGCATTTATGAGAACATACTACTAGTAATAATATGAGAATATATCTAGATATTACGTACATGTATCAAGATTTAGTGTACATTAAATACGTGTAACTATACAAATAATACGTTCACACTTAACATTTTTGTCATCTGTATATGTATGGTGTACTTGTGCCTACATTACCCTCCACAAAGGTTGAATGTGGGAGATCTTACACAAAAGGAAACAAGCTAATACAATAATACGATTGGTTAGCAGGTGAAATAATATTACAAGAAATAAAATAACACACTGAAAATATATCAGTACTAACTAACTAAAAGAAAATTTCAACAATTACAAACACTAAGCATTAAGATGGCAGATTTTAAGCTATATTTACCAGCTCAACTAACCAGTGTACACAATAAGTATCAATTTAAAAAAGTCATTGGTCAATTGAAATAATAAAAATGTATATAATAGCCTATGTACAAGTAATAATTACATAAATAAATACTATAACCTTTAGAGAAATAATATGTTGTAAAAACGACACATATATGTAAATGTATTACTGTAAATAATGTCAATGCAGAAATGTATACCAACAGAATTTAGTGCAATTTTCGAATATTGTGAGCAGGATATGAATGTTCACATTTAGGATAAGAATATATTAATACAAGGATGACATTTTGATTGTTTGATAAAAAAAAATTAGAGGATGAATACTGTTTTCATATCCGTTGATTCATAACTTTATCTACTGGGATTTTTGGATAAATATCTTATCATTTTTGATAAGAAATTTGTCTATCACGTATACAATATATGTATATGTAAATAATTCAACAACTAATTTAGATATTAGAATTAGACAAATATATGAAAATTTACATCCACGTCATATAGAAATGATATATAAGTTAAAAATACAGAACGTGTAGGTATATACGACGCGTCGAATAGAAAAACAGGTACGTTATATTTAAAATATTTTGCTGTAAACAAAATTTACTCAAAATTAGTTTCCGCACGTCCAGGATGCGTGCAGTAAATTAAAAACGGACTTCCTGTGACGTCACGACCAGCCTACTAGACTGGTTATACACCAATGATTACAATATAAGCAATATTTGCTTGTCAATAGGCAAGGTAGTTTAAATTCCATGTATCAACAGCCATACAGATTACCTAATATATAATAATATATATAT